>PYAF01002434.1:21084-40576 GCA_007407185.1 Glycine tomentella | reverse complement strand
AAGCTCTCTCAGGGTTTCTAGGAGGTTTGGATGGTTTGGGAAGTGTTTAGACCAAGGTATAAGGCTCAAGGAAGCTTGGAGCAGCCATTAATGGAGGTTGGGACGCTGGGGAAGAAGAAGAAACTGATTTCCTCTTCCATTTTCGCGTTTTGGGCCTTTTTATAGGCCCTGTCGTGCAGCCCACGCTCCAGGCGTGGCATCCCACGCTCCAGGCGTGGCACTCCAGTGAAAATCAACTTTCTGGAGCACTTCCCACGCTCCAGGCGTGGCCTCCCACGCTCCAGGCATGGCATGCAGAATTTGGCTATGTACCCCCGGCAGTACATAGGCTTGTTGCCGCAGTACTTTCTGTTCTGCTTAATCTCTGCGATGAATCCCCTTGCTGATCGCGCGGGGTCTGGCGTCAACCGCGCCATGCCTCAGGGTTATCATAGTGTGTGTGTGTGTGTGTGTGTGTGTGCGTGCGTGCGTGCTTGCATGATAGTCTTCATACTCATCTCGTCATCATGCATTAAAGTGTTGAACTCAGGGGAAGTTTATACATGCTTTAATATATATATATATATATATATATATATATATATATACTCTATTACATAACTCATAATCATACTTTATTAAATATATCTTATCTTGATTATGTTTTTTTTATTCAAAATTTATATTGTTTGTCATCATCAAAAATGGGTAGATTGTTAGGTTTTGATGATCCACTATCCACTAGATGACCTATCATACCTTGGATTTTGATTATTACAAAAGTATAAATTTTGATAATGTTATGAGTTGTTGTTAAGTGAATATGACCAAATTCATAAAAAAAAAAAGCTTACTTATTATTATATAAATATCTATAGCTTTAGTAAGAAAGCACCCACTCTTAAGTGGAAAACAATTTTGTTATCATATATTCAGTATCCAATGCACTGTTAAATCAATTGCGTCCACTTATTACGAAAACTAGTGTTTACACATTGAGCCATTCTTACTTACGCCCATTGGACTTAAAATCACTTATACACTTATTTTATATCCTCATACATGACGTCCAACAAAGGTATTAAAAAACAATGTTAGCCACAAAGGGAAGCGCACGCTCTCGCTTTTTGAATTTCAGCTTTGCCTCTCTATATTTTAATTGATAACATTTGAAATTTAAGGAAATGAAAAAATAGAAGGGTCGCTTTTGTCACAAAAGAGAAGCACATGCAATTATTTGCACTTTTATTCCTATCCTCGCTATTCAGAGGGTGCCATGTGTTTTCGCCTCTAGTTGTGAGACAACGGTGATATCAAGGCTCATCATTGATCTCGTAACAAATTCTTCACTGAAGACTATAAAAGGCGACTCTTGCTAAAGAAAAGTGTAGAAAAACTATCGAGTGAAAAACGAGCACAAGTTCTCTAAAGTGAAACTCTATTAAATAAGTGGACTACACACTCAACACTTAATCTTTTCATCCTTTGGTAAGCAAAGCATTTGTATTTTGAGCTTAACTATTTATCCACTCTTTGAGTGTTGTTGAATCATTGTATTTATTCAAACTTTTGTTTGTGAAAGCTAGGAGTGGGTTAGTGTTAAACAATACTTGGTTGTTTTTAAATTCAGGGGGAGTCTGTGGGTGTGCCAAGAATGGCATAGAGAATACTAGTATAGCCAAGAGTGGTAGGATAAAATACTTGTTTATTATCAAAGTTTTGATTAGTGGAACCCTTTACAATTGAGTGAACTAGTATAAATCAAGTGTTTCTACTTCTATCTTAAGCTATTTAATTGACTATTCTTTTAAGCTTATCTTGGAACTTTTGTTCACCAAGTGTTTACCTAAAAAACCTTTGTGAAAATCCTATTTGTTATTACTGGACTGTCAAACTTTGTTTTTCATCAAAACTTCTTTTTCAACTCAGTGGACAACTGATAGAGTGATTTTAGTTAAATTTTTTTCTATCACTCTTAGTTTGTTTGACCTCTTTTGGACTTTTATTTTTCCATTCTAATTCAGTTTTTGGCCTAGGCAAGTAAGTGGGCTTAATTGCTAATTGTAGCGTATTTTTGGATTTTTGCTCACTTAACGTATCTGACTTGTGTAGGGCCTATACAATGCTATCAATCTTCAAATTCAGCGTTCTAGGAGTCCTTGGAAAGATAACGAAAAGATCTATAAGTTTGCTAGAAATAGCCCGAGGCCAATTCTATCATTTAGAGGGTCATTTTAAGCTTCGAAGTTAGAACCTCTGCACTTGTAATTTTGGGCTGTGAATTTGACTTTCATGGTTGTAAATAGCAAATAATTAGATTGTTTGGTTTGTTTATGACCCATTCTATTTTTAGAACTTAGTCACTATTTATATTAGTGACTTTAGTGAAACTTGGACAGCACACTTTTACATTCAATAAAAACAGTTTTTGCTTTTCTTTCTTTTAGTTTTTAGGATCAAACTCTTGTTCTTTATTTTCTCTCATTTGTTCTTCATCTTCTTCATTTTCATCTTGCTATCCTTTTATTTTACTGCACTCATTTCATGGGGCTTTCCTTGGTGATCATCATGGAAGGCTAAATCATTAATCAATCCAAGGATGTAACTCAAGCAAGAGAAGAATTGGAGTTCCGGTTCGGTATTTCGAATTCTACTTGAATATTCACCTTCTTCTTCAATTTCTATTGTGTTTTCATGATTATGAATGCATTTAGGATTGAAAGTGAATTAGGATTATGGATTCATGTCTTAATTTCAATTGATAATCACAAGATTAATTGAATGATATTTCAGTTAGGGTTGTGGTTTCAATCAATTTAGGAGTAGAATCGATAAAACTGCTTCTATTGAGATTGAATGAATGTTCATGTTAGAATCAACTTATGGGAATGATGATGATTCAAATAGCTTGGGTTAGTGAATTGGATTGATGCTCTTTCATCTGTTTTACTTTGCTCCTTGATAATCTTATTAATTTTTTGCATTGTTCTTTAATTTTAGTTTGTGTTCTTGCATGTTTTACTTTACGCATACCAACTGTTTGACAAAATCCCCCCTTATTATTACCAATGATTTGAAGCTAGAACCATATTGATTGTGTCTTTGAGTCGACCTAGGCTAGCTCTGTGCTACAGAATTAGCTTAGTAAAATTGTTTTTGATGTGTCTCGACAAAGCAATATCAACAATACTATTATATCTATCTTTTTATATTGGTGATAAAAGTCATTATTTCCAAAAAGTCATTATCTTTGATTAACACATTATTCAATCCCCCTTCTAGTGTGATTGTTGATATTTCCAGAAGAAATTGAAAGTCAAGTAAAGGAATTTCTAGAAGAAGGGTTCATTAGAGAGATAAAATATATGACTTGGTTGGCCATCGTCATCTTAGTCAAAAAACAAAATGGAAAATGGAGAATGTGTATTGACTACAATAATCTGAGCAATCATTTCCCAAAACACTCATACCCCTTTCTAGACATAGATAGATTGGTGGACGGATCTTCCAGATATTGATATTTGAGCTTCATGGATGCTTATTTAGGGTACAATCAAATAACATTACACCTTGATGATCAGGAGAAAACTGCCTTTATGATAGAGAAAGGATATTATTGTTATAAGCTTGTGTCTTTTGGGGTAAAGAATGTCGAAGCCACATATCAGGGAATCATGAATAAAGTCTTTGAGGATAGGTAAGAATCTAGAAGTCTATCAGGATGACATGATAGTAAAAAACAACACCTAGGAACAACATATAGCGGATTTGGCAGAAATCATCACTCAATTTTGAAAGTACAACATGTGTCTGAATCCTAACAAATGTGTCTTTGGTGTGTCTGCAGGCAAGTTCCTAACTTACATGTTGTCAGAAAGAGGAATTAAGGTAAGCCCTGATAAATGCAGGCTATATTGAAGATGCAAACTCCAAATGTTGTTAAGGACATTCAAAAATTAAATGGACGGTTAGCGACAGGGTTTATGGCTAAGTCAACTGAAAAAGATTTATCTTTTTTCAAAATATTGAAAAAAGATAAAATATTGAACTAGACAGAAGAATGTGAAGCTACCTTCCAACAATTTAAAGAAACATGTCTGATCCATCAACTCTTACAAAGCCGGATCCAGGAGAAACATTGTTCTTATACTTAGTTGTAGCTGAAGAAGCAATTAGTACAACACTAGTCAATGATAACAATAAGTCTTAGAAACCAATATACTTTGTTAGTTGAGCTCTTCAAAACACTGAGTTGTGATATCCAAAGGTGGAAAAGGTCATGTTGGCTTTAGTATTTTTAGCCGAAGATTATTTCCATACTTTCAAACACATCCAATTATAGTCAGGACTGATCAACTGATTAGGCAAATACTACACTACCCTGATTTAGTAGGAAGAATGGTAGCATGTGTAACATCCCAAAATTTTTAAACTACAGTTAAATGTTAAAGCAAGTATTAGGCAAATTGATGCTCTATATTTGAAGGATTAGGATGAAATATCAATAAGAGATATTACGGAAATGTTTGAAGAAAAAGGACCATATTGCCCTTTCCGTAAATCAGAAATGACAGAAATGCCCTTGAGGATGAAATAACAAAAACGCCCCTGGATATTTTGGAAATTACCAAACTGCCCTTAGATATTTTAGAAAGATATTTTAGAATGGAAAGGTACATAAATGCCCTTGAATATTTTGGAAAGGACAAAAACACCCTTAGATATTTTGAATAGATATTTTCATGATGGTAATAAAGAATACTCTTAACTAACAGACTATTAGAATAGTTTGTAACAAAAAGCCAAAAATGGAATAAGGCTTTCTTAAGCATCAAAAGATATAAAAAGAAGAAAATTTATGTTCTCATCCCTAGGTGTATAGAAGATGTCAAGTTATGGGGAGGTTGTTTGAATTGCGTGTAATGGAGTGATTATGAATTGAACACAAAAACCTGTTTTAGTAAAAATATCATTATAGATGATTTAACCGTTGGATCTTTATCCAATTTTAAAGAAAGTTTCCTAACCCATATATCTAACTTTTGACCGTTGGGATTGTCCAAATAATGCCTTTAACATCAGAAATTAATTTTTCACTAAGACAGAAAATTCTAGAAAAAGGGCTACTCGCCCAGGCGAGTGGAACAATCTATTTTTGGTCGCCCAGGCGAGTGAAGGCGGTGCTGAGCATCTATATAAAGCCCCAAGGCACGAAAATGGAGGAAACCAAGCCTCCCAACAGTCCCAAAGCTTCCCTAACCTCCTCCATCACCTTTCCACTTTCAAAGAATAAAAACCCTAGCATTCTGAAGCCTTCCGGAGGATCTAGGAGCATTAGGAGCAAAGGCTGTCCAAGAATTGGAGAAGGAAGCAAGGTATGGGGAGTTTATGTTGAACTTTGAATAATAACCCTTGTTTGATGTTATTTTGCTTTGTAGACGAATAACTTGAACTAAATTAAATAAAGAAGAGTAGGAATTAACCAAAATTAGAGGTAGTTTAGTGGTCCTTACGAATACAATCATTTAAACTATGATTATGTAGTTCAAGTGTTTGATAAAATGTCATAATGAATCACTAAAGTACCTAGGCTATTTTGCTGTATTCTTTTACTACTTATTGGATGTTGTGGTAATTGTAAATAATTATTCAACCTGGCTGTATGTTATTAATTAAGGTTGTTGTATGTTATTGCTATAAGCTATTTTATTTTGTTGTTGTATCTTGTTGAGAGTTGTTAATTTAACATGGCTGTATGAGATGATGTTGCTGTATTTAGGTTGCTGTCTTGGCTGTATTTGGAACTAAATAATGCTGTATGTTGTTGCTGTATGTTGTTTATTATGTTGTTGTATGTGACGTTGCCGTATATGTTGCTGGTTATTCTGTGTTCCACTGGAGTGGGTGGGACCATCTGATATGTATTCCACTGGAGTGGGTGGAATTAGTTGATATAAAAATTGAAATAAATGATAAAAGAGGTAAATGAAAAATAAAAACCAGTCATTACATACATCATTTGCATTTATCCCCTCAGAGCGGAGGGAGGTCTCACTGGAGTGGGTGGAACTGTTTTATGGTACCTTTTTATCCCCTCGGAGTGGAGGTAGGTCTCACTGGAGTGGGTGAGACTGTCTCACTGGAGTGGGTGAAACTATATTGATTTCTGGTACCTTTGATTAGGCCTCTGAGATCTCAGTCATGCATCATATAAAAAGATGAGCATGCATTATAAACATTACATGATGCATATACTGTATGAATTAATTCATGTGTCGTGTATCTGAGGTGATTTAATCTGTGGGTGTATCCCCTGTGACTGTTATTTTTATGACCATCCGTATATCTATTTTGTTATATTTTATTCAAACTATGATTGTCATAAACTCACCCGAGTTGTGTCTGTGGTTGACACCTATGATGACCCCAAATCATTTGGGCGAGCAGATAAACAGGAAAGCATGAGCTATAGTTGAAGATTGTTGAAGAAGTTTGATGAGAAGCTGTATGTTATGATTTATAATTTTCTGTGGCATGTAATGGTGATAAGTTGTCTGTATTATTTTGGATGACTGTATCAAGGAATTATATTTATATAAACCGTGGTGAGGGTAAGTCGCTTATGTGAAAATTGAATTACAAAATTTAGCAAGCAAAGCGAACAGAATTTCCGAAAAATTTATAACTAAAAACGTTATAATACAAAAAAAAAAGAACACAAATTTCCATATAAAATCAATCAAGCACGAGTGAGTAAAGAGAGACGTTACAGCATGGGCAATTGAATTGTCGAAATATGGTATGCAATATTGATTGAGTGTTTTTAGTTTAATATTTTTCTATTCTCCTTAGCTTATTTGGCCTTTCTTGGACTTTAATTTCCTCACTCTAACTCAGTTTTTGTCTTAGGCAAACAAGTGGGCTTAATGGATAATTATTGCTTATTTTCGGATTTTTTGCTTACTTGGCCTATCTTCCTTGTGTAGAACCTAGAAAGCTCTATAGAACTCCAAATGACGCATATGAGTAGTCCCTGGAAAGATAAGGCAAAGATTTACAATTTTGTCAGAGATAAGCCGAGGCCAATTCTATCCTTTTGAGGGTCATTTTAGGTTTGGAAGTCAGAACCCCTGCACTCGAGTTTTGGGTTGTGAATTGGTGTAATTAGTAATTAGTTATATTAGATGGGCCTAATAATGGCCCATCCTTTCGTAATGACTCAGTCACTATATTTTAGTGCAATTAGGTAGTGAAGAGGCACACTTTATTTTTGAGCACAAACAAAATTTGTAGTTTCTTTTAGAAGTTTTCAGAATTAAAACCTTCTCTCTCATTTTCTCTCAATTGTTCTTTATTGTACTTTATTTTTCTTCTTCCTTTCATCTTTGTTCTTTTATTTTTCTCATACAAATTTCATGGCTCTTACATTGATGATGATCATGGAAGGCTAAATAATTAATCAATCTAAGGATCCAGTCCAAGCAAGGAGAATTTGAGTTCTGGTTTGGTATTCTAATTTCTATGTGAATGTTCATCTTCTTCTTCAATTCTCTTTTTGATTTTCATGATTATGAATATGTTTAGGATTGAAAATGAATTAGGTTATAGATTTATTTCCTAATTTTGAATTTTAATCATAGATTGTTTGGATGATATTTCAATCCGATTTGTGATTTTAATTAATTTAGAAGTTGATTCGATTGAACTGCTTCTAAAGATATTGAATGAACCTTCATAATATGATCATTATATGAGAACTATGATAATTTTTATTTCTTGATTTGGTGAATGGGATTGATATTCTTGAATATGTTTTACAACACCTGATGTGTTGCAAACACATCTTAGTTTTAGGCTAGTTTTAGGTTTTATTTTAATTAAATACTTAGGAAAATAGGTTAGAATTAGCTTAATTATCATTTATATTGAATTACATCTCATTTCATTACCAAATGTGCAATTTCAGGTCAAAAGAGGAGAATAAAAGCCAAGGAAAAAAGAAAACCAAGATGAAGGTCTCGCGCGAACCGCGCGATTCGCGCCAATAGCAAAATGCCAAGCCCCATCTCAAAGACTCCACGCAATCCGTGCCAGGTTTCGCGCTAACCGCTCCACAACGCCTGAAGACAGTTTTGATTCATGCTAGCTGCACGATCAGCGCGGACTCCCACGCTACCAGCGCCAGGAATTCGAATTAACGGCGCGATCAGCGCCAAAACCTGCGCGAGCTGCACTGCGAAGGCGCTGTTTCCTTATTTAAAAAGATATGTTTCGAAATTGGCACGACACAGGGGCTTTGTTACTCTAATTAAATCAATCTATAAATAAAGGCCTTTGGGGACTGAACAAAGACACACCTACACACCTCTCCACACTTCCATACATCATTCTAAACCCTTGGAAGTCAAGAATCAAGGCTAGGTCACTGCAGAACAATGTTTTATCTGACAGCTTTGGTGTCTTTGAAGCCTATGGCAGGCTAAACTTTGTATTGTGAGAAGGCCATGAACTGATGTGAACTCCTCTGTAACTTGATTGGTATTGAATGAGATTCTTGATTGTTTTATTTTACTCTGTTCTTTATTGTTTATTCTTCTTTAGAATTGGCCATTCTATTCAAGTATTGAGGGTTAGGATTCGCAATGGGGACGTTGGGATTCTAATTTCTAATCTTAGTAAAATAACAGTTGTTCATTACCTAGGGATAGGGATGCGTGGCTGCAGAACCTTATAATATAGTCTTTTACATGCTTAACTTGATAGAATTCACCAAGGGATTGAGTTTTTGATTCAGGTTAAAGGGTTAATTTGCTAAGGGATTAGGGATTAACTAAAGTAGGAAAGATTTATTCTCTGAGCAATCAGAACAGCAAACCTCATGATATAGTCTTTTATAAGCTTGATAGGAATTGCTAAGGAATTAGGATTGTTGTCAAAGGGCTAAATTGCTAAGGAATTAGGATTTACGAAAATTGGAAAGATGTATCATTTGAGTGACTAAACTTGATAAACCAGTTAAGTGAAAGAGGTAGGAATCAAAGGGGATTGTGCCTGACCACAATTGTTTCTTCCATTGGTAATACTTCAATTTGTTTTACTGTTTATTTTAATTTCAGTTTTATATTCAATCAACTCAACAAACAATTCTCCAAAACTATTGTCTTTTCCTTTTTACTTCCAATTACTTAGACATAATATTACTGTGAATTTCATCCCAATCCCTGTGGAGACGATAGTCTACTTACCTACTTTATTACTTGAAACGAGCGGTGCACTTGCCATAGTGTGCGGTTATCGCAACAACACCTTTTATCAATTCTGTTAGTTTCTGCATTTTTCTTCAATTCTTGTTTGTGTTTCTGCAATTTTTATTCATTGCCTACAAAAAGTTCGAATAAAATCCCCTATTGTTTATCAGTGAGTTGAAGTTGGAACCAAATTGATCGTGTCTCTGAGTCGACCTAGGTTAATCCTATGCTACAGAATTAGCGTAGTTTAATTGTTTTGCAGCAATTCGACAATCGTTATCAAAATTGGCGCCATTGTCGAGGATACGGTTCATTGTGTACCAACTTTAATACACTCTTAATTAGATAATAGTATAGGTACCATTTGAAAACAATAGGAATACCCACAAATAACGAAGGGGGGTGAATTGGTTTAAACTTGGTTTTAAAATTTATTTATAAAATCAGAGTTAAAGGATCTTAATCACTTTTTAAACCAAGAGTACTTTTAATCAATCAAATTACTCAGCTCAAGAAATCAATAGCTCAAAACAGAACTTGTTGAGTAATGATAATAATACCAAGAACAAATGAACAAGATAACTAATAGAGATAAAGGAATAGAAAAACAACCCAAGAATTTATACCGATTCATTTCTCAAAAGAAGCTACATCTAGTTTCTTCTAATCAACACTAGATTAGAGTTCCACTATTATAAATTTTAGTTCTTACAAGCTTAATAACAAACTCTCTTTATCAACCCTAGATAAAGAATAGAAATCTAAAATCCTATTGGACTTCTAGTGAACAAAAAAAAATAGAGTAAATTAGTAACAGGAAATACAAGAAACCTAAGCTAGTTTATCAAAATCATCAAGGACAAGCCTAGCTTCTATGTTTTCTAGCCTAGATTTCATCTCTTCCAGTGATGAATTAGTCTCAACCCTGTGCTCATTATGTAATGACAATAAGGCATCCATCTTTTCAATCATGAGAGATTCAAATGGACTGTAAGAAGGTTGAGCAGGGCCTTCATCTTTTGCTTCTTCTTCATTTCCAGCAGCAGCGATTTGTTGTCCAGCCATTTGCCATCCATAAGGGGTCTTGACCATCCCAAGCTTGGTAAGATGTTTCTCTTTGATGAGGAGGCTATTGTTAGAGTTTGTGTTGTCAACAACCTCATTAGAGACATTTATATTGAAGTAATCAATAAATCTGGAAACTAGAACAACATATGGAAAAGGATAATTCATCAATCTTTTGGATTTAAGCATAATATCCTCAAGAATAAGAATCCAATTTATCTGAATGGAATTCTTCATGCCATACATAAGTTGTATGTCATCATCAGTGGCTTGGGCATGATTAGTGGATCTTGGGGTCAATATATAGGTGATTATGTAATGAAGAAGTGTATCTTCATGAGTCATTGGGCCATTGCTTAGCCTAAGCTTCACCCTCATTTGACGGTCAAGAAGAATCCCCCTATAGGTTTCCACCCTATTATAACCTCTAGCCTCTTCTTCAAATTTCCTTTCACCTTCAAATGAAATACCAGCAACAGCTTCCCAGACTTCAGGAGTAATTTCCATGGCTAATCCATTAACTTGGGCCAAGAGTGTCCCATCCATAGAAGCCTTAGCACAGGTGTAGAACACCTTCACTAATTCAGGGTAAAAGGTACCCTTCATATCAACAAACCTTTTCAATCCATGGGTTTCAATCATAGTAGGGAATTGAAAACCTTCTCTAATAAACTAGTCAAGGTCAAGGTGTTTGGGAGGACAAATGAGTTTGGTGGCATTAAATAAAGGTAGGTCATTTTATCTCTCTCAACAAGAAACCAATGGTCTAACCTATTCACAACAGGGTTAAAGGTTTCAACACTTTTTCTCTTAGAGGCTTTGGATCTCTTAGGTGCAGACATGGTGAATATGTGAGGAAAGGCTACTGGACAGAGTTTCTAGACTCAGAGGAAAGAAAGAAAAACACAGTAGTGCTTAAGATTGAAGATACAATGGTATGATTTCTTCCTTTAACATAGGCTATATTTATAGAAGATTTTGAGCTCCAAAGTTCAAATTTGAAATGAGTAACAATTATTTCGAATTATCCCACTAACTTTAAAGTACAATAGATTCAAATTTGAATTAGGTGGCACTTGGGCAGTTACAAATTCCAAGAAAATCTTGCAGATTCTGTAGTAACTCCATGAATAATCGATTATATGCTTATATAATTGATTAATTCGTAAGCAAAATCAGTTGTTGCAGAAGTTGTAATCGATTATTTCGACAAGTAATCGATTATTACAGAGTGAATTCAAGTTTCAAACAATTTTTCAATCAATTTAATCGATTACCATTCACTGTAATCGATTATTCCAGTGAATTGAATTTTTGTAAAACATTTTTTATGCTGAGTAATCGATTAATCTGATGGCTTAATCGATTATTGCAGATAAATTCATTTCTGGAATTATTTCCTATGAAGAATAATCGATTATCCTGGTTGTGTAATCGATTACATAAGCACAAATTCCATTCTTAACAATGTTTCAAGTTCATTTAATCGATTAATACGTGTTTTAATCGATTATTCCAGTAGTAATATCAGAATAAACAGTATTTATGCAACACAATTTCAAATTTTGTAAGCACATTTGATTATTAATCCAGTAATAAGCTATTTCAAATAGATAAGTACATAGCAAGCATGCTAGCAAATGTTAGACTCATCAAGGATACCTAGCATATTTCTAAGAGTATAGAATCTATCTCTAGACAAATGTTTAGTGAATATATCAACCAATTGATTGTGAGTATCAATGAAGTCAATTTTGATGTTACCTTTTTGGATGTGATCTCTAAGGAAATGATGTCTTATCTCAATGTGTTTGGTCCTTGAGTGCATTATTGGATTCTTGGAAATGTTGATGGCACTTGTGTTGTCACATAGCAGAGATATTTCTTTTAATTCTACACCAAAATCTTGCAATTGTTGTTTTAACCAAAGGTTTAGAGCACAACAACTTCCAGTAGAGATGTACTCAGCTTCAGCTGTTGATAAAGCAACACAAGATTGCTTCTTGAAATGCCAAGATATTAGTGAGCTGCCTAGTAGGTGACAAGTTCCACTAGTGCTTTTTCTATCCAATTTGCACCCTGCTAAGTCAAAATCAGAATATCTTAATAAATTAAGTGAAGCACCTTTAGGATACCAAAGACCAACTTTTGGTGTTGATTTGAGATATTTGAGGATCCTTTTGACTACAGTGAGGTGTGATTCTCTGGGATTTGCTTGATATCTTGCACACAAACACACACTCAAGATAATATCAGGTCTACTAGCTGTGAAATATAGTAAAGATCCAATCCTTCCTCTAAATATTGACTCAATCAACTTTCTTTCCTTTTTCATCTGAATCAAGATAAGTTAATGTTGCCATTGGGGTTGCAGCATCTTTGCTTTTATCCATTTCAAACTTTTTGATCACTTCAAGGCAATACTTGGTTTGATTTAGAAATGTCCCATTCTTCATTTGCTTCACTTGAAGTCCAAGAAAGAATGTTAACTCTCCCATCATTGACATTTCAAACTCATTGCTTTGCCTTTTCATGAACAAGGTTTTATCAACATGTCCTCTTGTGAAAGATTGTTCAAGCAGAAATTTGCTTAATCTCTCATACCAAGACCTTGGAGCTTGTTTTAAACCATAAAGAGCTTTCTTAAGTTTGAAAACATGGTTTGGATATTTGAAGTCTACAAAACTAGGAGGTTGCTTCACATAGATTTCCTTCTCAATATATCCATTTAAGAAATCACTTTTAACATCCATTTGAAAGAGTTTAAAATCCATTAAACATGCACATGCAAGTAATAACCTAATGGTTTCCAATCTTGCAACTGGTGCATAGGTTTCCTCACAGTCAATGCCTTCCTCTTGGTTGTAACCTTTTGCAATCAATCTAGCTTTGTTTCTGACTATGATTCCACTCTCATCAAGTTTGTTTCTAAAAACCCATTTAGTGTCAATAGGTTTTAGAGAAGAAGGTCTAGGAACAATTCCCAAATTTCATTTGTCTTAAATTGATTCAATTCATCATGCATGACATGCATCCAATGTTCATCAATTAAGGCTTGACCAATGTTCTTAGGTTCTATTTGTGAAACAAAAGCCATATTACAGCAGAGATTTTTCAATGATGATCTAGTAGATACCCCCTTTGAAACTTCACCAATGATATTGTCGAGGGAGAGATCTCTTGTAGTTCTCCAATCTTTTGGCTCTTGGACTGGTGTTGATTGTTTAGTTTCAACCATTGATTCTTCCTTTTCTTTATCCATTGAATCATTAAGTTGAATGAACTCCTCCAAAGGACATGCATCAATATCACACTTCTTTTCCTCTTTAGAGGGATTAGATTCATCACAAATAACATGTACTGATTCTTCCATGCATAAGGTTCTTTTATTGAAAACTCTATATGCTTTGCTATGTAATGAATATCCAAGGAAGATAGCTTCATCAGCTTTAGCATCAAATTTTCCAAGTGATTCTTTACCATTATTTAAAACAAAACACTTGCATCCAAATACTCTTAAATGAGAAATATTTGGTTTTCTACCTTTGTATAGTTCATAAGAAGTTTTCTTTAAAATAGGCCTTATTTGCAATCTATTCAAAGTGTAGCAAACTGTACTTACAGCATCAGCCCAAAAATGTTTAGGCAAATTTGTCTCATTAAGAAGAGTTCTTGCACCTTCTTCAAGGGATCTATTTTTCCTCTCCACAACACCATTTTGTTGGGGTGTTCTTGGAGCTGAAAAATTGTGGTTAATTCCATTTTCTTCATAGAATTTTTCAAAGTGTTCATTTTGGAATTCTCCACCATGATCACTTCTTATTGAGATAATTTTGCTTCCCTTTTCATTTTGAGCAAGTTTGGCCAATTTTCTAAAAGCATTGAAAGCATCACTCTTGGATTTCAAAAACAAAGTCCATGTGAACCTAGAGCAATCATCAACAATGACAAGCCTGTTGCGCGACTCGGCACATTACGGCAAGTGCACCGGTCGTTTCAAGTAATAAAATAGGTAAGTAAGTTATCGTCCTCCACAGGGATTGGGGTGAAGTTCACAGTAATATTAATTCTAAGTAATTGGAAAGGAAAAAGGAAAAGACATTATTTTGGAGAATTGTGTTGAGTGTTGAATGTAAACTGAAATTAAAATAAACAGTAAAATAAGTTGAAGTATTACCAATGGAAGAAACAATTGTGGTCAGGCACAATCCCTAATGTTCACTACCTCTTTCACTTGACTGGGTTATCAAATTTGATCACAAATGACAAATCTCTCCTATATTCGTAAATTCTAGATAACTAGCGATTCAACCCTTTAATCCGATCGAGAACCCTAAGCCCTTAGCGATTCTGTCAAACTAAGCATTTAGAGAACATATCATAAGGGTTTCCAAATTCTTTTGCTCGCAGAATAGATCTTTCCTACTCTAGTTAATTCCTAATTCCTTAGTGAATTAACCCTTTAACCCGAATCAAAGACCCAATTCCTTGGTGAAATCTATCAAGTTAAGCATATAAAAGACTATATTATAAAATTCCGCAGCCACGCATCCCTATCCCTAGGTGATGAACAACTGTTATTTTACTAAGGTCAGAAATTAGAACCCCAAAGTCCCCATTGCGAATCCTAACCCTCAATACCTAAATAGAATGACCAATTCTAGATAAGAATTAAACAATGAAGAGCAGAGTAAAATAAAGCAATAAGAATTCTCATTAAATACCAGTCAAGTTACAGAGGAGTTTACATCAGTTCATGGCCTTCCTACAATACAAGGTTTAGCCTGCCATAGGCTTCAAAGAAACCAAAGCTGTCAAATAACTCATTATTCTGCAGTGACCTAGCCTTGATTCTTGCCTTCCAATGGTGTAGAATGATGTATAGAAGTGTAGAGAGGTGTGGAATGGTGTGTAGGTATGTTTTCTTCAGTCCAGAGGCCTTTATTTATAGATAGATTTAATTAGAGTAACTAGGCTCTTATTCTGTGCCAATTTTGAACTGAATCTTGTTAAATAAGGAAACAACGATTCTGTGGCGCTGATGGCACGGCTTGCAGCGCTACTCGCGCCGTTGATTAGAATTTGTGGCACTGATCGCGTGGAGTCCTGCGCTGATCGCGCGGGGCTTTCGAGCTTGAACTCTGATTTTGGCAAGTGGCGTGGATCGCGCGGATCCGGGTGTGGATAGCGCGGCTCTTGCGGCTTTCTGGAGCTAATGGCGTGAATATGGCGCGGATCGCGTGGTTTATTCGAAACTGAGCCTTGTAATTTGCTTTGTCGCGCGAATGGCGCGACATCCGGCGCGGATCGCGCGAGACTTAATTTTTGCTTTTCTTCTTTTCTTGCCTTGATTCTCCTCTTTTAAGCCCTGAAATGCACAAATGATGATAAAATGAGATTGAATTAAATATAATAATAAACTAACTAATTTTATTCTAATTCCTAACTTATTTATCTAAATTATAACCTAAAACTAGCCTAAAACTAAGATGTGTTTGCAACACATCAAAGCCCATAGTAATTATCTCTTAAACTCATAGTTCTAGAAGGATCAAACAAATCTATGTGAAGTAATTCAAGGGGTCTTGAAGTAGAAGCAACATTTTTACTTTGAAAAGAATTTTTTGTTTGTTTCCCCTTTTAACAAGCATCACATAATTTGTCCTTTTCAGACTTGAGTTTGGGTAAGCCAATGATTAAATCCTTTTTAATCAGCTTGTTCATATGATGCATATTAATGTGACTTGCTCTTCTATGCTATAGCCAAGATTCATCAATTTTACCTATTAGGCAAGAAGTGTTGTGAAAGAATGCATGATCTATGGAGAGTAAACAGATATTACCTTTTCTCTTACCTATATGAACCACCTCACCATTTTGTCCATCAAATATCATGCAGCAACTGTCATTAAATGACACTTTGAACCCTTTATCACAAAGTTCGCTTATACTTAGGAGATTGTGCTTTAAACCTTCCACATAAAGAACATTTCTGATCATGGTTTTAAAACTGTCTCCTATATTTTCTTCTCCAATTATCTTCCCTTTGTTGTTGTCTCTATATGTGACAAATCCACCATCTTTAAGAGTCAAATTTGTGAGCATTGATATGTCACCGGTCATATGTTTAGAGCATCCACTATCAAGATACCATAATGAAGATCTTGCTCTTAGACATACCCCAGTTTCATCACTTGAGGATTCATCATCTTCATTTATTGTGGAAGTGAATCACACATTTGCTTCTTCTTTTTCAGTTGATGATTTAGAAGTTATTGACTCATTGTCTTCCTAAGCTATGTAGGCTCTCTTAGGCTTTCCTTCTTTCTTTATCTTGTTTTTCACCTTGTTGTTTTTTCAAAAAGATAGAGCATTTAGATTTAATGTGGCCAGGCTTACCACATTCAAAGCAAGTGAAATTGTTGTCACTCCTTTTGTTGTTATTCTTTGTGAACTTTCTGTTCTTGTCTCTTCTCAAGAACTTGCTGAACTTTTTGACAATTAGATTCATGTTGTCCTCTTCATCTTCTTCACTTGAGTCTTCCATCTTTTCCATCTTTGAGGATGCAGCATTCAAAGTTATGCTTTTTTGTTTCTTTTTTGCATCTTCTGCATTGGTTACTTGTGACATTTCAAGTTCATACTCAAGAAGCTTACCAAAAAGTGCAACCATGGACATTTTAAATAGATCTTTTGATTCTTTGATTGCTGTCACCTTTGGTTGCCATGGTCTTGTGAGACACATTAAGATTTTGATGTTCAATTCTTTAGCATCAAAGATCTTTCCAAGACCAAGAAGATGATTTACTGTGTGAGTGAATCTTGTTTGAAGTTGAGATATGCTTTCAGTGGAGTTCATCTTGAACATTTCATACTCATGGATTAAGGCATGCTTTCTTGATCTTATTACTTCGTCTGTACCTTCATGAGTTATCTCCAACATTTCCCACATCTCCTTTGCACTTTTGCACCTAACAGTTCTAAAGAATTCATTAGAGGAAAGTGCAGAAGTAATCATATTCTTAACTTTAAAATCATATTGAACAACTCTCTTTTCAACATATGTCATTTCATCCCATTCTTTGGGAATCATATCATTACCAACAATTTTTATAGGAATAATAAGACCTTTTTCTATTGCATTCCAAGCACCTGGGTCATTTGATTGAATAAAGATCTTCATATTATTTTTCCAAAAACTGAAGTGCTCTCCTTCAAACATCAGATGACGGTTGAGGGAGGTACCTTCCTTGAAGGTAATTTGTGTGGTATTCATTTTCTTTAAAGAAAGATAGTGATCTTGAATAACATTCAAGAACCTGCTCTTGATCCTCATTGAAAACAATAGGAATACCCACAATAACCAAGAGCAGGGTGAATTGGTTTAAACTTGGTATTTCAAAATTTATTTATAAAATCAGAGTTAAAGGATCTTAATCACTTTTTAAACCAATAGTACTTTTAATCAATCAAATCACTCAGCTCAATAAATCAATAGCTCAAAACAGAACTTGTTGAGTAATGATAATAATACCAAGAACAAATGAACAAGATAACTAATAGAGATAAAGGAATAGAAAAACAACCCAAGAATTTATACCGGTTCACTTCTCAAAAGAAGCTACATTCAATTTCTTTTAATCAACACTATATTAGAGTTCCACTATTATAAATATCAATTCTTACAAGCTTAATAACAAACTCTCTTTATCAACCCTAGACAAAGAATAGAAATCTAAAACTCTATTGGACTTCTAGTTAACAAGAACTAGAGAACACTACTTTGTTTTTCCCTAGAGAACCCTACTCTAGCATAAGCTTCAAAGAACTTTTACAATAGCATCAAATAACAAAAATTACAAAAACGAATTTACAACCAAAGATAATGGAGAGAAACAACCTGATGATCCAATGAATATGAATGCATGTGAGTTACCAATCAGAATTGAATTGCAGAAAAAGAATTTCAGAACATGCTCTCCAAATCTTCCTTGAAACCTCTTGCCCAAGAAATCATTCAATACCCATGAAGATTAAAGAGTGGGACAAGAACTTAGTTAACCCAGAAAATCACTTTCTAACTTTGAGAAGGCTTGTGTATATTCAAAAACTTTGAATTATTCAAGTTAGTTTTTCAGACAAGCCTTTATCCTATTTATAATAGCTTTTTGTAACAGATTGTAATCAATTAAACTCGCCAAATAATCGATTAAAATGACTTATGTAATCGATTAAATTGTCACTTAATCGATTAAAGTGTTTAAAGCTTCATTCTGGATTTTACAACGAACAAAATAATCGATTAACCCGAGCTACAATCGATTAAATTAGTGAAGTTTTATTTCTAAAGCAGCTTGTGTAATCGATGACAACTTATGGTAATCGATGAAAGCAGTGAAGCATGCTTTTCTAAATAGCTTATGTAATTGATTACGATTAACGGTAATCGATTAAAGCAGCAATGCATATCTTTCATTTTACACTATGTAATTGATTACAAAAGTCATGTAATCGATTAATATGTTCATCAAAGTTTTTCCTGATTTAAAACTAAGCAAATAACCGATTAAACTACTGTGTAATTGATTAAAGCAGTAAGATTACATTTTTCCAAAAACATTACCCATTTACTTTCTTTTCAAAATATCAATAGCTTTGATACTTTAATGAAAACATTTAAGCATGTAAATGATTATGTGCATGCAATGCAAGGATCAAAAGATTGGCCTCTCATACACTTCATTTGAATTACAATTTTCAAGGCATGTGAAAAGCTCAAAACTTTTTGCTAAATCACAAGCTTCACTTGTTCATAGGTAGAGGAAAATTTAATTAACTCTTCAAATTTAGCAATATATTTAGACACACTGCTATTACCTTGTTCAAGCTTAAGAAATTCAAGCTCCTTAGCATTTCTCACTGAGATAGGAAAATACTTACCATAGAAGGCTGTCTTAAACACTTCCCATGTAATCTCTACTCCATTACCTACCAGAATTTACTTGTGACTGTTCCACCAATACTCAGCATCAGATTGTAACATATAAGTGGCATAGGTTACTTTCTGTTGGTCAGAACAACTTAGTACAGTAAATATCTTTTCTATTTCCTTAATCCATTCTTCAGCCATGTCTGGATTAAGAGTTCCCCTAAAAACTGGTGGATTAGACTTCCTAAACTCAACAAACTTATGATATTCT
>PYAF01002433.1:193281-219799 GCA_007407185.1 Glycine tomentella | reverse complement strand
TGATGTAATGCATGAATGATTATTAATGAAAAACATATAGAAACTTGGATCAACAGAAGGCTTCTTTTCCTTTTACATTGAATCATAAATTTGATCTTCAAGCCTTCAAACCTTCAAACATGTTGAAAGCCAAAACTATTCCAAGTTCTTTAATCTTTAAAAAGCTCCCCCTTAGTTCAGCATTTCTTCAAATCAACACTACTCAGATCTTTCACTTAGAGAATCCTACTCTAGAAAGCTTGACAGAATCAAATTGATTTATCACTAAAGAATACAAATATCACAAACTCTTAAAAAGAAAGATTCAAGATAGACACAACATGTGATCCTTCATGGATGAATGAATGAGAATGAATTGAGATTACCACACATTCCAGGTTGTATGAATTCTAATACTCAGAATCAATATCTTGAAAACTTCTTTTCTCTAACACATCTTCATAGAAAAACTAAGAAATCTTGATCTTCATAAGATATGTTTTTCACTCAGAAATCAGTCTCTTGAACTCTTAGAAAGCTTAGTGTCTTTTGGCTAAGTCACTCATATGTATTGAATAATTCGTTCAATGTCTATTTATAAAAAACAGACTCACCAAGCTTTATATAAAACTGATTTAATTGACAATAATCGATTAATCCGCTGGTGTAATCGATTATTTTGCCATATGTAATCGATTAAGTTCCACATTTTTCTGGAAAATGTTTATGAATAGAATAATCAATTATTATGCAATGTAATCAATTAAAGCAGCAAAGCACAATTTTCTAATAGGCCTGTGTAATCGATTACGATTCATGGTAATCAATTAAAGCAACAATGCATTGTTTTCTAATTTAGCCTGTGTAATCGATTACGATTCATGGTAATCGATTAAAGTAGCAATGGATAGTTTTCGAATAAGCTTGTGTAATCGATTATAATTCAAGGTAATCGATTAAAGTGTTCTTTATGGCTTTCCCAGAAGCAAGGAGTACGCCCGCGTGTTTCAACGAGAACACCGAAAAAACGAAATTCAGCTCCACGTAAGACAGCCAAAGTACGATTGAGCAATCAACATGATATATTTGCCCCACCCTTCTTTTCCCCCCTTTAATGAAAGACCCTTGCCCGCCCTGCTTCCTATTCATTTTTGGGTTGGGACAATCGACATGAACAACTTTATTATTTTAATGAAACTATGAATGCATGTATATATGAAATGCAAATGTAATACAAGGATCACAAAGCAATGAACTTGAATCAAACTTAAACAAATTACAAATGCCTTCATACTTGATTGGGCATGTAAAAAGCAAAAATATCTTCAAGCAAACATCAAGCTTCTTCTTCATTCTTGCTTTGATTCTTCTTGCAACTCCCCCTATATTCAACACAGGCAACTCCCCCCATGGTGATCAGCTTGAGTCACAATGGAGTTCCAAACCGACTGATATGCCCCCTAAGTACTTACATTTTTATCCTCATGAAAAATGGCAGGTACTTATTTCCACCATTTATACTATTTCCATGCAATTATGAAGTATGTGTTAGATACAGGTGGAGCTTAAAGAGGATCAAGATGTTGATGCTCTTATTTATCGATAAGTTTTAGCTTTTACATGCCTTTCAATTGAAGACATATGTAATCTTTAGATGTCTAAGTGTTTCATCCTATGATCCATTGCATTGCATAAACATCATTCATTGGCTTGCATTCATGATTTTCATAAAAGCACATGTTTTGTGAAAAAGCTTAAAGTCTTCATGATTTTATAAAAGCAAAGTGTTCAAGCTTTAAGTTTTGGAAAAACTATTTAACACTGCTTTAATCGATTACAGTATATGGTAATCTATTACTCAAGCCTTGATGAACACTTTAATCGATTATAGCTATGACGTAATCGATTACACTGCACAATCACAAAATAAGTCTTCCTGTGATAATCGATTACGATTAAGTAGTAATCAATTACTTGGCATATTTTTGAAACAAGACTTCCTGTGTTAATTGATTACATGGTGAATGATGGAGGTCCATGGCAAGCTAAAGGTCTAGAAGAAGAGCTTGAAGTACTTCCTTTGGTGAGCTTTAAATAACCGATGACAAGAGCTAGGACTCAAGCACTTCAAGATTACATCCAAGCTAACTTGGACATGTATGAAGAGGCACATCAACTCAAGGATGACAAGGGCTAGATTTTGATGTCTCAAGTCCAATTTTATTCAATAAATTCCAGCACTTGTTAGAAGCAATTATGTAAAAACACAAAAACAAATACTTTCTGTTTTAATCGATTACAATGTCTATGTAATCGATTACGAGTAGTTCAATTACATACAGAAATAAGATTTTTCTGTTTTAATCGATTACTAATTGTCTGCAATTGATTACGCAACACTTTGAAAACTGAAAACTCTCTGTGTTAATCGATTACATAACTAAATAATCGATTATTTGGTTCATACATCTATTTCCAGAAGATCAAGAACAAAATAATCGATTGCATGGGCTATTAACCGATTACATAAGATGAAATAATCGATTACTTGGACAAAATAATCGATTATAGTCAGTTAATTTCATTTTTTTATATAAAGTTGTTAAACTGAATGTAAGGATAACTCGATTTTTCTGAAGTGAATGAAAGCATAGTTCATTTGTAAGAGATTTCTCTCTTGTTCTTGTGTAAGAACTTCATGTTTCTTATCAATAGCTTCAAGCTATTGTGGCGATTCTTCCTAGGCTTATTGGAAAGTTTTCCATGGTGCCATCCACCTTCATCCTTTACCTTTACCCCCACTTTCCATTTCTGAAATCAAATTTACAAACATCCATTAGTTTGTGAATTTTGGACAGCTTTGTGTCCTTAAAGAAAGCTTGAAGTTTGAGTTTCAATTCAAGGTAGATTTGGGAAAATTCATGGTTGATGGGTTCAACCATACATTAGTGAACTAATCGATTACTTTGCTCATGAATCTTTTTCTAGAAAGTTCAAGAACATTTTAATCGATTAAATATGTTACTAATCAATTACATAAGTGAAATTAATCGATTACATTGATGATATAATCATTTACATTCAGTTAAAACAATTTTTTGTATATAGTTGTTGGGTCTTTTGAATTAAATAGATCATTACACAACGAAAATTTCAAAGATTTCAAAAGCTTTATGAAGAGTAAAGAGATTCTTTTGAGCCATTGAGCTTTTGCCCCAAAAATTCTAAACTTTCATGTCACTTTGAAAGATTTCTTCTTGGATAAAAATTCTAAAGAAGTTCTTGGAGAGTTTGCTCTGAAATTTGTTTTCATCCAACCTGAATCAAGATTGGTAAACCATATGCATTCATATACATTGGATCATCAAGTTGTCTCTCCATTAAACTTTATTTGTAATTCATTTTAGAATTTTAGTTTGTTTGTAACTATTACAAAAGATCCTTAAGGCTTGTCTAGAGTAGGTTTCTCTATAGAGAAGAGTAAAGAGGAGTTCTTTATGTCTTGATCACTAGGAGTCTAAGGGAGTTAGATTTCTGATCTTAATCAGGGTTTGATTAAGGGTGATTATTATAAGCTTGTAAGAAAACAAATTTGTGAATAGTGGAACTCTAACTAAGTTGGTTAGAAGAAATTGGATGTAGCTTCTCAATGTGAGAAGTGAACTAGTATATTTCTTGGTGTTGAATACTTTTTCTTTATCTCTTCTTGCTGTCATTAATTGTCATTCATTTGGATAATCTTTTCAGAATCAACAGAAATATATTTTCAGCTATTGCTTTCTTTAAAGGTTGGTATTTGATTGACTGAAAGATATCAAAGGGTGTTTTGTGATACGATCCTTAATACTTTAATTGTTTTAAAGATTTCAAATACCAAGTTTAAACCAATTCACCCCCTCTTGGTTATTGTTTGTTCATACTGTTTTCAATTGGTATCAAGAGCAGGTTGGAAATGTTAGGTTAAAAGCGCAAAGGAGATGTGAGAGATGTTGGAAATCACTCATGAAGGGACAGATGAAGTCAGAAGATCAAAGAAGCATGCCTTGATTCATGAGTATGAGATGTTCAAGATGAACACAACAGAAAACATATCTCAACTCCAAACAAGATTCACTCTCATTGTAAATCATCTTCTTGGTCTTGGAAAGATATTTGATGTTGAAGAGTTAAACATCAAGATCTTAAAGTGTCTAACAAGAGCATGGCAACCAAAGGTGATAACAATCATGGAGTCAAAAGATCTTTCAAAGATGTCCATGGTTGTACTATTTGGTAAGCTACTTGAGTATGAATTAGAAATGTCTCAACTAACACATGCAAAAGATGCAGACAAGAAACAAAAGAGTATAGCCTTGAAAGCTGCATCCTCAAATGTGAAAAAGAAGAAGACTCAAGTGAAGATGAAGGTGATGAACACTTGAACCTAATAGTCAAAAGATTCTGCAAGTTCATGAAGAAGAACAAGAACAGGAAGTTCTCAAAGTTCAACAAAAGAAATGACAACAACAACACCAACTTGACTTGTTTTGAATGTGGTAAGCAAGGCCATATCAAATCTGAATGTCCTATATTCTTGAAGAAGCAGTTAGGTGAAAAGAAAACAAAGAAAAAAGGAAAGCCAAATAAAGCCTATGTAGCATGTGAATAAAATGCCTCAACAACTTATGAATCATCAAGTGAGAATGAAGACGCTAATGTATGCTTCACTTCCATAATTGATGAAGATGACTCATGTGCTGAATCAGAAGTAAATCTTGAATTTGATCAAATTGTTGATGCTTTTCATGAAATGCATGAGGAGGCTCAAAAACTTGCAATCTCCAACAATAGGTTGAAAGGTAACCTTATATGACATGTCACCAAACTTGCAGCAATGCAAGCTAAACTTTGTAACTTGAAAGAAGAGAATGAAAAAGTTGTTTCAAGCTACAAAGAAAATAGGGGTGTGTGTGCTTCTTCTTCTTCAAATGTAGATAAATGCAAAGCTTTACAAAAAGAGTTTGATGATTTCAAAAGGAGTTAATCTGAAAAATATATGTTATTGCTTTCAGAAAATTCTTACTTGGTTGATCTTTTGAAAAGGCTTTATAGAGAAAAATGCAGTTTAGATCAAATGCTAAGTGTACAAGTATGCTGGAGATACATCTGGATTAGGTTACAAACATAGAACAAAACCTTTTGGAAATACCAAGTTCATACATCCAAAACAGATCAATCAAAGAGGCTTTTCAAAAACAAAGCAAAACCAAATGACTCATTTTGAAAGAACATCAAAATCTGTAACTTGCAATTACTGCATGAAGAAAGGTCACACATCTTATAAGTACTATGCTAGAAGGTTCTATGTGCCTAATGGAGACTGTATTTGGGTTCCAAAGAAAAAGAAAATATAGCTAACCCTTATGGACCCAACCTTAATTGGGTACCTTTCTTTGCCACTTAATTTGATTGTTGCAAGTGTGTCTTAGAGCTAAATCATCATTATGGTACTTAGATAGTGGATGCTCTAGACACATGATGGGTGACAAGTCCATGCTTACAAATCTGACTTTAAAGAATGGGGGATTTGCCATTTATGGCGACAACAACAAAGGAAATATAATTGGAGAAGGATATATAGGAAACAACTTTAAAACCAAGATCAGAAATGTACTCTATATGGAAGGTTTAAAGCATAATCTCCTAAGTATAATCCAACTATGTGATAAAGGATTCAAGGTTTCCTTCAATAACAACTGGAGCTAGATACTCAAACTGCAATTCTAGCTCAGAATAAATTGTTAACTCAGCAAATAGAGGCCTTAACAAAATAAATCGGCCAACTTCCTCAACAATTGCAGCATGAACGATCACAGAGAACACATACAGCTCATCAAGTTCAACAAGTTCTGAGTGTGATTTCTGTGGCGGCGAACATCAAAATGGTCATTGTCCAGCACCTACTAAATGCCAACAGGAAGAGGAGGCTCATTATTTACAGAATCAGACTAGACCTCAACAGAACTTCCAAGGAAACTACCAAGGCTACAGAGGAGGTCCAGGTTCAAATCAACCTTATGGTTGGAGACAACAAAATAATAATGCATATACTACTCCCACTAACAATTCATATGCAGGTCCTTCTAATAATTCTTATACAGGTCCTTCAAATAGGAGTCCACAACAACAAGCTCAACATGATAGATTTTCAAAAATGGAAGACACTCTAACTCAGTTTGGACAACTCGCAAAACAACTCTTTGAGCATGGAGGTGGGTCTTTCTCAGCAAACACACAAGTCAACCCAAAGGAACAATGCAAGTTGATCACAACAAGGAGGGGAACTATGGTTGGTTTGAAGGATGATAATGTAAAAAAGAAAAATGAAGGAGTTATAGAAAAAAATGATGATGAAAAGAAAGGAGTTGAAAAAGAAAATGAGAAAAATAATTAAGTGGTGACTGTAACATCCTCAAAATTATATCTTGAATTTATATTTATGATTGAATTATGGAAGTGTGATAATAGTTGGATTCAAGAGACTAGGATAGAATCTATTTGATCACAAGCTGCCCAAAACTGTCCATTTCTGCCTCTCGAATTGAGAAATTTATTTCTCAATCAATTCTTATCCAAATTAGGTGTATGATATATGAAATTAAATATCTAGATGTCTATTACAACATATAAAAATTCAAATAAATATAGTTTGTGTACTGCTTGCAGTCCCTAAAACATTAAGAGATGTCAGTGTGGAATTTCTCTGCTTGCTCGCAGTTTTGAAGTCTAGATTAAAAATGTTATAGCCAGAGTTTTATAAATCTAAATAAGGAATGTGATCCCTTGTTAGAAAGCTTAGGAAGTCTAGTTTAAGATACTAAAATCTGAGAATTTATGGGCTAGTAGATTCGTACAGAATAAACAATGAACAAACCCATATGGTTAAGTGTTTCTAGCCTTTGGGACCATTTGGATTGGGCACAACTTGTAACTCTTGGAATTTTGGCCCAAGGAATCTTCAGCCCAAAATGTGACAAATCAGAGGTTGCCTCAGTCCAAGACCTATCCACGTGCATAAGAGTCCCTCAATAAGACAAGAATGCACTAAAACAATAAGTTAAAGGCAAAGCTTGAAAATATAGGCTGTTGTAAAAAAAAAATTTGGCTAAAGTAAAAAGATTTAACTAAGCCTTTGTGTGCATGTGGAAAAACTTAAACCAAGCATTTCCTCTCCTTGTTCAGCCATTTCCACATGGAGAAGCCAGCTGCCCCCAAGTCAATGATCAAATGGAATCTTGAAGTCAAGATAAGGTTTATGCATAATATCTTCTAAGGTAATGATTACCTAGTTAAGTTTTAACTAAACTAAATCCTAATTCAGTTATAACACAACTAAATCACTTAAAACACAACTGAATAAATGATTATAAATAGCTAGGGCTGTGGAAAAAATTGCACATAGGAGCTAGCATCCAAAGCTAAGGCCAATTACAATTTTCCTTGTATCTTGCTTTCATTTTTTGGCTTTCTATTTGCTTCCTACAAATCGTGACCTCTTCTACCACCTCATCCATCATCCAATTTCTTATTTCAAGGCTTCATTTCTTAGAGGATTTTCATGGAAGGCAGCCTTTACTCCATTCCATTTCAAAAATCAAACTCACTTGAGGTAGGCTAGGCTTCAATCTCTAGTTAAGGATTCATTTGGATTAACCTATATGCTTAAATGTACAGAATTATGGTTATTATTTTAGGCTAGAATTTCATGTTATTAGAAGGTATTTTATGATTTGGAAATGTTGATTTAAACCATAAGATAGGTGATGATTTATAGGTTGAAATATTAGTGATGTTTGGAATTACATTTGATGATTTTTGGAAATGATTTTGATGATATTGGGATTGTTTGTTCATATTTTTATCATGGGATTAGCATATTAATCGATTATATGGCTTGGGTTTACAACTAGAAAAGCTTTAATGTACATATTAATCGATTAGCATTTCTTGTAATCGATTACACAAGCTATCTTGAAAATCATGTTATCACTAATTTAATCGATTACCATCATTTGTAATCGATTATATAGGCTATTTTGAAAAAGCTTGTCGCACTGCCTTAATCGATTACCAAATATTGTAATCGATTACACAAGAGGCTTCTGTTATAAATCTTCACTGTGCTAATCGATTATAGCTCAGTTTAATCGATTATATTGTTCGTTGTGAAACCTAGAAAGCTGCCTTAAACACTTTAATCGATTAAGTGGTAATTTAATCGATTACATAGCTCGTTTTAATCGATTATTGGGCGCGTTTAATCGATTATAGGTTGTTACAAAACTTTTTTATAAATAGAAAGAAGGCCTGGCTTTAAACTTAACTTGAATACTTCGAAATTTTTGAATTCACACAAGCCTTCACAAAGTTCCAAAGTGTTTTTTGGGGTTTACTTACTTTTTGTCCAACTCTTTAATCTTCATGGGTATTGAATGATTTCTTGGGCAAGATATTTCTAAAGAGAAAAGCAGAGCATGTTCTGAAAATTTATTTCTGCATTCAACCTTGATTGGTAACTCATATGCATTCATATTCATTGGATCCTCAGGTTGTTTCTCTCCTTAATCTTTGAGTGTAATTTCATTTTTACAATTTCTGTTATTTGGTGTTATTGTCAAGGGTTATTTGAAGCTTGTTCTAGAGTAGTGTTCTCTAGGGAAGAACAAAGTAGTGTTCTCTTGTGATCTTTAGGAGTCTAATAGGATTTTAGATTTCTGTTCTTTATCTAGAGTTGATAAAGAGAGATTGTTGTAAGCTTGTAAGAATAGAATTTTATAATAGTAGAACTCTAATCTAGTGTTGATTAGAAGAAACTGGAGGTAGCTTCTCTTGAGAAGTGAACCAGTATAAATTGCTTGTGTTGATTCTCTTTTCTCTATTTCTTCAAGTAATCTTGTTCATTTGTTCTTGGTAGTTTTATCATTACTCAACAATTTCTTTTTTGAGTTATTGATTTCTTGGGCTGAGCAATTTGATTGATTTAAAGCATTCTTGGTTTAAAAGTGATTAAGATCCTTTAAATCTGATTTTATAAATAATTTTTAAAAGATCAAGTTTAACCAATTCACTCCCCCTCAATCGTCCTCTGATGTTTAAAGGAGAGCATTTCAGCTTTTGAAAAAATAGAATGAAAATCTTTATTCAATCAAATGACCCAGGAGCTTGGAATGCAATAGAAAAAGGTCTTATTGCTCCTATAAAAACTGTTGGTAATGATATGATTCCCAAAGAATGGGATGAAATGACAGATGTTGAAAAGAGAGTGGTTCAATATGATTTTAAAGCTAATAATATGATTACTTCTGCACTTTCCTCTGATGAATTCTTTAGAACTGTTAGGTGCAAAAGTGCAAAGGAGATGTGGGAAATGTTGGAAATCACTCATGAAGGTACAGATAGTGAGAAGATCAAGGAAGCATGCCTTAATATATGAGTATAAAATGTTCAAGATGAATCCCACAGAAAACATATCTCGGCTTCAAACAAGATTCACTCACATAGTTAATCATCTTCTTGGTCTTGGAAAGATTTTTGATGCTGAAGAATTGAATATCAAAATCTTGAAGTGTCTCACAAGACCATGGCAACCAAATGTGACAGCAATCAAAAAATCAAAAGATCTGTCCAAAATGTCCATGGCTGCACTATTTGGTAAGCTTCTTGAGTATGAACTTGAAATGTCACAACTAACCAATGCTGAAGATGCAGAAAAGAAACATAAAAGCATAGCCTTGAAAGCTGCATCCTCAAAGGTTGAAAAAGTGGAAGACTCAAGTGAAGAAGATGAAGATGACAACATGAACTTGATTGTCAAAAAGTTCAGCAAGTTCTTGAGGAGAAACAAGAACAGAAAATTCACAAAGAACAACAACAACAACAATAACAACAAAAAGAGTGACAACAACTTCACTTGCTTTGAATGTGGTAAGCTAGGCCACATTAAATCTGAATGCTCTATCTTTCTAAAGAAGCAACAAGGTGAAAGCAAGATAAAGAAAGAAGGAAAGCCTAAGAGAGCCTACATAGCTTTTCTAAATGGATGTAAAAAGTGTCTTTCTAAATGGTTACATGGAGGAGGAAATATATGTTTATCAGCCTCCTGATTTTGTAGACTTCAAACATTCAAATCATGTCTTTAAACTAAAGAAAGCTCTCTATGGCTTAAAACAAGCACCCAAGTCTTGGTATGAAAGATTGCGCAATTTCTAATTAGTCAATCCTTCATAAGAGGACAAGTTGATAAAACTTTGTTCATCAAGAAATCTGCTAGTGATATATTACTTATTCAAATCTATGTTGACGACATTATCTTTGGTTCAACTAATGACTCTGTGCAAGTAATTCTCATCTTCAATGCAAAATGAGTTTGAAATGTCAATGATAGGAGAGCTAACATTCTTCCTTGGACTTCAAGTGAAACAAATGAAGAATGTCACCTTTCTTAGTCAAGCCAAATACTGTAATGAATTGATTAGGAAATTTGAAATGGAGAAAAGCAAGAATGCTGCAACTCCTATTGCAACCACAACTTATCTTGACTCTGATGAAAAAGGAAAAAAGGTTGATCAATCAAGATATAACGGAATGATTGCATCTTTGTTGTATTTGACTACAAGTCGCTCATACATCACTTCCTTAGAGACCATATACAAAAGGGTAATTGCTCAATTGAATTCATTGATACAAATAATCAATTGCCTAATATATTTACATGACCCCTTGCTAGAGATAAATTCTTTCTCCTAAGAAACATGTTAGGCATTCTTAATGAATCCAACATTGATTAGCGTGTAAATGATGTGGTTGATAACATGCAATTTAACTCTTAAGTACATTATGCATCATATTTAGCAAAATTCGCATTCTGATAAATGTCACTATCCAAACTACATAATTCTCTATGATAATAAATTACCACAAATGGTAATCGATTACCAAAGGCCAAAACTGAGCCTTACTCACTGACTTAATCGATTACATCCACAGATTAATCGATTATAGTGTAAAAACTCATTGATGTAATCAATTACACTAACGAATTAATCGATTACATAAGGGTTATTATAGTATAAAAACTCTCTGGAATAATCAATTACATATATGAATTAATCGATTACATGTAGTTTAGTGGTATCCCTACGCCCTAGAATAATTGATTACAAGGGTTTCATAATCTATTACTACAACAGTTACTGCAACTTTGTATAGCTTTTAATGAAAATTCAGAAACCTTATCTCTTAATTCAAATTCAAATTCTAGTTCAGTGAACCTAGACTTCATTGGGCTTCGTGAGAGTAGTTATTCTGATTTGAAAATTCAAATTTTAAACTAGTTTGGCTCTATAAATTCATAATCCAAGAGCCTACATTCCTCACACCAAAAATCAATCCTCCTCTTCAAGAAAAACTTGTATTTTTCTTGTTGTGCCTCTTCTTCTCCTCCACCAAAACTCTGTCTATCCTAATTTCAAAATTTCTGTCTTTTCACCATGTCTCAACCATCTTCCTCAAAGAAGCAAAACACCAACAAAGGAAAGCTAGCCAAAGCTCTAATGCTGCAGAGAATAGGTTAAATACCTGGTTCTCCACTGAGGCTGAAAGGAACAACTACATGCAGTTTCATGCCACTACGCCTGTTCTGCCTCCTAAATATCTAGAGCTTAACTGTTTTGTCAATGAGGGATTCAACTTCCCTAAGATGCTACAATTAGTTTAGCTTAGTGGTTGTCTTGATTCAGTTTCTGGTTGTTTTTTTGTTTTCTCATCTTCTGATATGATCTTTGATGACTTGCCTTGATGTATGCACTTTTATCATTGAATAAATAAAATTGCTTTTATGTTTTTCTAATCTTCCTATGCTTATTTCACAATTAGTGGTATACTTTGCCTTTGATAAGCCAAAAGGGGGAGAAAAATAAATAAATGCAAGGTGCAGGGAGAGTAAAATAAAGTCAGCGGGAGAAAAATATATGAATATATGCTCTGATTAAACTAAAGATAACAATTTCTCTAGTCTGAATTTGTATGAAATTACAAGAAAAAGGGGGAGTAATAAAAATGCTTATGATGTGTATAGTTTATGCAAAGGATACTTGACACTTGATCTTGGCTAGCAAGTTGATTCTTTTTCAGGTATCAAAGAATAGCTCTTGGAAACACTCTCTTAAAGAATACTACGGATCAAGATGTTCAATTGAAGTTTGGCATGATCAAAGCCAAAAAAAGGGGAGATTGTTAGACTCAGGGAGAGCTAGAGAGGATCCATAAAGCTGAGACATTAAGTTTAGGCTTTTTACATGTCAATTCAATTGAATGACATTTGTAATTTATGTATGTCTAAGTTGATGCTTCCTATGATCCATTGCATAAAACGCATTCATGTTTTTGCATTCATGTTTTCACAAAAGAAAAAGTTTCATAAAAAGCTTTTCTGAAACACAAGGTTTTCATGAGTGTATAAAAAGCTAAGTGTTTCATGTTTCAAGTTTTGGTAAAAATGTTTTCTCACTGGTTTAATCAATTACCAACAAGTGGTAATCTATTACTTGAAAACAAAGAATAGTTTAATCGATTATGAGATTATGGTAATCGATTACACAATTCAAAATCACAGAATGGACTTCTTATGATAATCGATTAAAACATGGTGGTAAATTACTGGACAGCTATTTTGATTGAAGCTTCATGCGATAATCGATTACATTGTTCATAAGTCTTTTCCAGATAGCCTCAAGAACACTTTAATCGATCACATAAGTGATTTAATCAATTACTGACAGTTAAAATTTCTCTATAAATAGATGTTGTTTGTTTTAACTAAATACAACGAATATTATAACCCTTTCTGAAGAGAGAAAAGATACTATGAGTTATTCAGTGTTTTGACCCTCAAATCCTCAGTTTCATCAATCATAAAGAAATCTTGTGAGGATTTCTTTTTTGGGCATTTTAAAAAAAGAAAAAGGCTTTGGATAGATTCTTTTGAGATATTCATTCAACCTTGATTCAAGAATCTTAATCATTTGCATTCATCTGTATTGAATTATCAGGTTGTTTCTCTCCTTACTACTTTGGTTGTGATTCTTTTTAGAATTTCTGAGTTTTGTAACTAGTGCAATAGTTTTCTTAAAGTTTGTCTAGAATAGGATTTTCTAGGGGAAGACTAGATAAGGGTGTTCTCTAAGTCTTGATCACAGAGGGTCTAAGTGAGTTAGATTCCTTGTTCTTAATCTAGGCTTGATTAAGAGGGATTGTGTAAGCTTGAAAGAAACAAATTGCAAATAGTTAGCTTCTAACTAGTTGGTTAGGAAACTAGATGTAGCTTCTTTGGATTGAGAAGTGAACCAGTATAAATCTTGGTATTGATTACTTCTTCCTTTATCTTTTCTTTTGGTTATTAATTGTCATTCCTTGGTATAACTTTTCATAATCAACATAAACTTTCTTGTTGTAATTGCATTATGTAAAGATTGGAGTTTGATTGATTAAAAGTGCTCTATGTTTGTTTTGTGATACGATCCCTTTCAACTTTGATTGTTAATGAAATTTTAATTGGCCAAGAACAACAAATCCCCCCTCTTTGTTTGTGTGCTACTCGTACAATTTTCATAGGGATCCAAATATAATTTCTGGCAATTGAAAACCACAAAAATTTAACATTTGTTCAAACTTAAAAATTATTGACAATTTTTTAGCTCCACAAATTGCCTTTTTCTTACATTTCTCAAACCTCAAAGCCCTTATACCCAATTCCATGGAATCATTGCATTATCAATCCGTAATCTAGTTCAAGTTAAAGTAGGGAAATAAATCAATACACTAAAATCAATCCTTGTTTCTAAGGACAACTAATTAACAAGGATGAAAACAAAATAAATTTAAAATCTAGGGAACACATGGATCAAAGGATTTATATACGGGGTCACAACTAAGGGGATAGAGGACGCAATGGTGGTGGTAGTGGTTCGAGTGGGCTCTCAGTAGTGATAGAGAGAAGGGACGATGACGATGAGGACAAGACGAGATCCTCATCGGCAAGATCGGGATCCACCCGAACCAAATTTTGAGCAAAATTAGATTTTTAATTATCATGTTTTGCATCCACCACACCATCCACAAAGACCCATATTTATCAAACGGGTAACCTTAACCTCCATAGTTGCACAACCAACATCTATCACTGCATGTTTTTCCAGCCTTTTGATCTTCTTACTATAACATCCCAAAAATTCAATTATAGGAATTTAGAAAATATTACTACTAATTATAATAGTAATGATAGCTTGGTGAGCAAATAATTAAATTATTAGAGATATAATAGATTATAATTAGAGGAAAAATAAAAAAAAAATGAGGAAAATAACTCGTTTTTAGTGAAAAATATAGACAGTCAACAAAGTCATCTATAGATCAATAGAGTCAATGGGAAGGGATTGAATTTGGTCAACTCATTAATGACATATTGGTAAATATGCCCAAGACTCATTTAAAAGAGGATTTATTAAATAGAAAAACTTAGAGTTAGAGTTAGAGTTAAAATTAATAGATAGAAGTGAGTTAGGACTAGGATTAAGTGTTATGAAGCTAAACTTTGGAATTTGTGCCTTGTATAAATTATCTTAGAATTATTTATTTCCTGGAATTACTGATTTATTTACTCTATAATGATGATATAAATGCGAGATATGATGATTGATGTATGTTTTCAAAGTGTGACATTTCTCTGCTAATGAAATTACTAAAATGCATGCATGTATTCTATTATGATTATAAGAATGACATAGTATGAACTCCAGAAATTATATCTGTGGCATGCGAGTTTACTTTATAATATATATATATATATATATATATATATATTGTCTACATATTGTTATTTTGTATGTACGCGTGTGGTTTGGGTCGAGGGGTGTTTGACCCTCGGAAAATTGTTTGTTATGCTGGTTAAATAGCCATAACTATAGTCATTATGTTGTTCGATTATTTTGTGTGACAAGTGGTTTTACCGTTTAAGGGGCCATGACTAGTTCCCTGAGAGTAGTATGTAGGTTGGAATCTCGTCCTTCTTCTTTGTTTGTTTGTTTGTTTGTACACATCCGTTGACGTACGTGGCACGAGGACTATGCACGCAATTCAGTGGCAATAATCAAGAAGATTAGATAGAGATTAAGGAACCATTGGTTCTATTTCCTTCTTTGAGAAGGTGGGGTTGCATTAAGGAAATGGATGATGGACAGAGATACACTAGGGTGTAGTGGACGGAGAGGTTCGAAGAACCTAGGGGAATTAGCAAGTGGTGACTACCCAACATTTGGTGCACTCATTTAGTGCGGGTAACTCACAAGCCTCACTTTGCTACTCTTGAGGGCTCTGAGACTATGATTTCTGATTTAGGAGACTAGGGGTCGATGTATGATGTATCTGTATGTAGTGATCGCTCCTGACTGTCACACGTGATTTTGTAAGACCATCAAGACCTAGGAGGATTGGTGGCAGTGATTGGGCCCAATGGTTAATTAAGTGTGATAGTTACGCGCTTAGGATGTGAGAGTGTTGTGTTAGACTCAAAGGGAGCTAAAGAGGATCAAGAAGCTGAGGTTCTTAGACTATGAAATGTTTAGGCTTTTACATGTCAATTCAATTGAATGGAAATTGTAATTAGTGTATGTCTAAGATGAGTCATCCTATGATCCAGTGCATAAAACTCATTCATGTTTTTGCATTCATATTTTCATAAAAGCAAAAGTTTCATAAAAGGCTTTTCTGAAACATAAGGTTTTCATGAATGCATAAAAAGCCAAGTGTTCAATGTTTCAAGTTTTAGAAAAATATTTTTTCACTGGTTTAATCGATTACCAATAAGTGATAATCTATTACTTGAGAACTAATAATATTTTAATCGATTACAAGATTGTGGTAATCCATTACACATTTCAAAATCACATAACGAACTTCCTGTGATAATCAATTGTAGCATGGTGGTAATCGAATACTTGGAAATCGATTACATTGTTCATAAAACTTTTCCAGAAAGCTCAAGAACACTTTAATCGATTACATAACTGATTTAATCAATTACATAAGTGATATAATCGATTACATAAGTGATTTAATCGATTACTGACAATTAAAACAGTTTTCTATAAATAGATGTTGCTTGTTTGAACCATATACAACAACGAAATATCAACAAATTTCATAACCTTTCTAAAGAGAGAAAAGATACTACAAGTTATTCTGTGTTAGACCTCAAATCCTCAAGCTTCAAGATTCTTTGAGAGGATTTCTTTTTGGACAACTTTCTAAAGAAGAACTTGGAGAGAATGCTCTGAGATTTGTCTTTCAACCTTGATTCAAGTTTGGTAATCATCAGGTTGTTTCTCTTCATACTACTTTGATTACAATTCTTTTTAGAATTTATGGTTTATGTAAATAAAGCAATAGTCTTTCTTAAAGTTTGTCTAGAATAGTTGCTTCTAGAGGAAAGAGTAGATAAGGGTGTTCTCTATGTCTTGATCATAGAGAGTCTAAGGGATTGTTCTTAATCTAGGTCTGATTGAGAGTGATTGTATAAGCTTGTAAGAAACAGATTGTTATTAGTGAAATTTCTAACTAGTTGGTTAAGAGAACTAGATGTACTTCTCTAGGTTGAGAAGTAAACCAATATAAATCTTGGTGTTGACTACTTTTTCTTTATCTTTTCTTGTGGTTATTAATTATCATTCGTTGGTATAACTTTTCATAATCAACATAAATGTTTTGTTGTCATTGCATTTTTTAAAGAATTGGAGTTTGATTGATTGAAAGTGTTCAACGATTATTTTGTGATATATCCCTTTTAACTCTGATTGTTTAAGAAATTTTAATTGGCCAAGAACAACCAATTCACCCCCCTCTTGGTTCTTGTGTGTTGTTTATATTGTTTTCATGTTGTTCGTTTAGACAATAACACACAATGGTTACATTGATTATATGTTTTATTTTTTTTAATGTTGCCTGTTGTTTATGGCGTTCGAGAAGCGGTGGACTCACCCTACAACCAATAACTTTCAAGTACTAACGATGCCGAGTACACCAAGGCGTTTGCAGGCTCAGTGTAGCTTGCAAAGAGAGTATGTATGGTCCTGCACCGTAACACGGACTACATGTTACACCTGCCATACTCGAGTCCACATAGTGTGAGGTGATAGATCGTATACAACATGCATCAAGCACACCTAGTGGAGGTTATAAAGGACCTAGGTGACCATTCAAACATGTCATCCGAAGAGATGAAGGAGTATCGAGAACTACTAAGATAGTTGGAACCGACATCTCAGGAGGAGAGTGACAATATTTCGAGGAAAAGTCATAGTTAGTTCTGTACTTCTGGTGTGATAAGTGGTCTATTCTGGTCCTAGTTTCTTTACTATTTTGTTGTATTTTGAGAGATAATTTTTCCATACACATGTATTTTGTTGTAGCAGGGATGAAAAATGTATTGTTTAGTATCACATTATTATAGGTTGTATCCATATATTTCTTTGTGATACTACATATTTTATTTTATTTATGTATGAAAACTGAATTACTGCACATTTGCATTATTTTAATTCGATGCAACTATTTAGGATTTTCCAACTATTGCATTTTATATATATATATATATATATATATAAAGAATATAGTATAGGAAGATGTTTTTATTATGTATAAGAAGCGATAAAAAAAAAGTGATGCATATTGCGAAAAGAAATTAAATTAAACCGTTTTCAAGCAATATTTTCAGTTTAAAATTTGGGGCATTACATCAAGTTGTGATACCTCAACGAGGTTGGGGGACTAATGTAGCCGACTTGGCAATCCCAACAATCACCAAGATCATAACAAAGTTATGGTGAGATTAACTGCCCATAGTACTAGGGTAGGGATATGTACTCCCATGATGTCACCAAGAAAAATAAATAAAAGATGCAAGATCTCTATGGCAATATGTTAATGAGCAGTTGGGCTCGAATAGGAAACAAACGTGTAGTCAAAGATTAGGGCTACGAGAGTGCATATGTGTAGTTAAACCATAAGGTTGATTATGTGAATTGTTTAATGTGTTTGTGATTATGGACTTTGGTCCTTTTGCTTATAGCATGATAGGGGAGTAGAAAATTCACCCATACACCTTTTTCAGAGGACGATGGCCTAGAAATGGAGACCAACGATTGGGATGTTGGTCTACCCACTAGAGGGCCAATCGAACCATGATTTGTGGTTCAAGGAGGATCATTTTACCAGTGATGTCACATTCGGTCTCTCATCATTGGTTGAGGATATAGTACTTACTCAGTATCTAGTGCCTGGTTACATTCGCATTCCGCCGACTCCATTTTCTTCACCTTCTTGCTTTTCATCATTGACATCGTCTATGGTCATTATCACAATGATGGTCAAGAAGATACTTGATCATTCAATTATGAGGGAGTACATTCTGCCATCTCTCAATAGCAAGCATCCCTTGTCAATACATTTGCCATATGATTCAATTACCCAGACCGGATAACTTTGCTTAGACATTCGATTAATTGGTCATCCGTCTTGGAGGACTACACTAATAGTGTCAGTGACGAGGAGGAAGATCCTTTTGAGGATGTGAGTGATGCTACTAGGGATACATTAGAGATAGAGGAAGATCTGTATGAGGATTCTTTTTGGATCCTAAAACATGATGGTAGTAAGTAGGATTTCATCCTTAGGACTAGAATTCTACTTTGTGACATGTACATGGTGGGTAGATCTAGCACAGTTTCTTTTGGATGTACTATTTTCTATCTTCTTTCTTTCACTACATTTTATGTTGGTCTGTAATTACTTGAATAGACGGTTTACTTTATGACTTTATGCAAATAATATGTTGCCGACTAGTTAGAGGTTTTACTTTGGAGTACTGTTATATTCTTATGTCTTACTTGACTAGGGTTTATTATCGTTAACGATGTTTCTTTATTTTTTGAAAAAAGTTGATTACGTATTTTCGAGTTATTTAATTATTGATGTAATAATTGCAATTGGATATCGTATTTTTAGAGAACTATTTATGATGGAGGTCCAAGACAAGCCAAAGGTCTAGAAGAGGAGCTTGAAGCACTTCCTTTGGTTAGCTTCAAAGGACCAATGACAAGAGCTAGGACTCAAGTATTTCAAGACCATATTCAAGCCAATTTGGCCAAGCATGAAGTTGCACACCATATCAAGGATGACAAGAGCTGGATTTTGATGTCTCAAATCCAATATAATCCCATAAATTCCAGCATTTGTTAGAAGAGAGTCAATAAAACATTTGTAAATAAGTTGCTACTACTTTAATCGATTATTTTGGCTTGGTAATCGATTACAGGATGTTTAGAAACCATCAGGAATAAGCCTCACTGCTTTAATCAATTATTTCAACCGTGTAATCGATTATTTAGCCAAAATAATCGATTACTTGGTTTGGTAATCGATTACAAGAATGTTAATTGGAAGCAGGAATCATGACCTCACTGTCTTAATCAATTAAATGGCTAGTGTAATTGATTATTTCAGTTTCGATTCGACTTAATCGATTACAATAGTGAATTAATCGATTATATCAGTTTGAGATGGCCATTGCACATTTTTGGGGAAGCCAAAGGTCACTTAGGTAAAGCTTGTCTTACAAGCTACGTTTGGGCTTCATTTTAGCTTGCATTTACATTACATTTAGGGTTATTTAGCTTATTAATTCGTGGTCTATATAAACCACTCACAAAATAATTGTAAGAACTTTTGATCTTTTTGATGATTAATACAATTTCTGAATTGTAGTGAGAGTTTTCTCTCTTGTTCTTAGTCAAGAACCTCTTGTTTCTTATCAATGGCTTCCTAGCTATTGTAGTGATTCTTGTAAGACTTATTGGAATTCCTATTCCATGGTGTCATTCCAACTCATTCGTATTCTTCTTCCACAATCCATTTCTGAAATTAGGAAAACATAAACAACCCATTCAAGAGAAGATTTGAATGCTCTGTTTTGAAGTGAATTAAAGATTGACTTCCATTGCAAGAAAGATCAGGGCAAAAGGTGTTAAGACTTAGGTCAATAGCACATTAATTTATTATTCCACGTATTTTAATTAATTAAATTATAGTATTTCCTTTATAAAAATAAGGGTGTTACACTTACCAGACACTACTACAAACTGCGTTTTCTATGTCGGTTATTTGACTCATTCTACGTCGGTTTGAGAACCGTCGTTATAGCCAACGTCGTTGAAAAGTAAGACATTCTACGACGGTTATTGAACCGTCTTAGAATGTGACATTCTAAGACGGTTGTTAGCTAAAACCGTCTTAGAATTGGACATTTGAAGACGGTTCTTTGTCTACAACTGTCTTAGAAAGTCACATTCTAAGATGATTCTTAATCTATAACCGTCTTAGGAATCTACTGTCTAAGATGATTTTCTAGATAACCGTCTTAGAATATCATTTTTTAAATAAAAAAATTGACTTAGAAGTCAACTTTCTAAGACGGTTTTTTATATAACCGTCGTAGAATGTCTTTTCTTGAATAAAAAAATAGAGTATTCTAAGACAAAAAAACCGTCTTAGAAATCTTCTTTCTAAGACGGTTTTCTAGATAACCATCTTAGAATATCTATTTCAACAGTTAATTCAAAAACCTTATATATAAAAAATAGTCAAGTTAATTTTTAAAAGAATTTAATTTTTATTAATTATTAGTGTAATTTTTTTATATTATCAACTTATAAATTTTTTCCCACCTATCATATTACCACTACCAGACATTGCTTATGATTAAGCTTGTCACTATATGAACAATAAAATATATAATATTACATTAGTTTAGCTAATTTAAGAATTTTACATACTAGTTATCCTTTCATTTTAAAAATCATTAAATAATATTATTATATTCTTAAAATTTTGAGGGAAGTGGTGGCCACATAGTTCTAGGAGATAGAATGAAATATAAACTACACTTAGAATGGTTGAGAAGGAAAAAACAATTGAATAATATCACATGATACTACTGGAATAACAGGTATATTGAACTTGTGAAATAATCAAAGCAGGACAAGCAAAGTCACAATATCCTGCTATAAAAAAATAGCGCAGAATAGTAGATTCACTAACCTTCCAACTCCAAATAATCAAGAGACCTTTGGACTCTCCCCTAACTTCCTCTCTCAATTAATAAAATCTATGATCTACTGTATCATTTTTTTAATGGTCCAGATTGTAGTATACTTCATAGTTCATGCATATATTCTTTCTTTTGCGGAGATATAAGGTTGGTTGGGTGGTTAAGAAAAAAGTGAAGGGAAGGAAGAGAGGGAGGGAGAGGTCTTGGGTTCGAATCCCTCCACTAACAAAGCCACTAACATTTAACAACTAACATTGGCCGATCAAAAAAATTTCTTTTTTTTTGCTCTGACAATGTTTAATCAAAATATATATGAGGGAGTGAGCTTTGGTATGACATTAAATGCATTAAATTATCAAAGCAAAATACAGTGAAAGACACAATCAAATTTCAGAACCATCCAATCTTAAGAAACCATATTTTGATGTTTTCATGAAATAACAAAATATATACATACTAGGATAAATAAAGATTGATCCCTAAGCTCAAAATTCTTCACAAACCTAGCCATATGGGAAAAATTGATCAGAAGCAATGTTATAGTGGCCATTGGCATCCAGAAACGTCCTATCTGCCATCTCATTCAATTTTTTTGAACACCAACATGGAAATAATGACAATGACAGTAGAAATTTAAAATTCATTTTCACTTCTCTTTTTCTGTCACATATGTGCATGAATCAATTTTCTACTAACAAGATATTGATTCATGACTAAAAACTCTTTTATTTGTGCTATTTTTATTAAAAATATCTGAAAAGTGTCTATAATTTTTATTAAAAATACTAAATACTAACAATTAATATTGTTTTTAATATAAAGGGTCTAAGCCAAACTATAACCGCACTTTAAGCAGAAACAAAATACCTAAAAAACTTGTCCACAATATCCTTTTTTAGAATACAACTGCATGGTCTTGACAGTTCAGTACAGGTTCATTCGGTCAATATGCATTTTTAGAATGCCAGTTTTAGAGGTTTAATCGGATCAGTTCACATTTAACTTGGTCTAATTGGGCAGTTTGGGTTTAACTATGGTGTTGAAATATGAGAGCAGAAGTAGTTGAAATAGTAGCAGTACAAAATCAGTCCCTACTAGTCTAGTGCAATAATATGATCCTTTTTGAGTATCAGAAATGACAAGACTATGAAAACTTGGAAGAATCCTTTAATTCCCCAATAATTTATACCATGTTTGGAACTTCTATAGAACCCCTATTAATGAATTTGAAATGGCGAATAGACTTGAGGGAACTGAAGTCATAATTTAAAGTTTCAAACCCTTTTACTAATGCTAATTCTACTCTCTGAAAAGTTCTTTGCAATAAACATCATTTCCAGTCATTTAATACTCAATATGAGTCACAATAAACAATAAAAGTCACCATGGAATTCCAATATATTCCACAAATTATTAATCACTGGTTCTTTTTCAATTAATTGCTAATCCACAGCGGCAATAAATAGCATTAACATACCAAGTAATTTGTCTCCCTGTCCTTGGCCTCTACAATCAGGGGATACTGCAATTGCAGCAACCTGTCCACACTTCTACTCAAAGAAAGAAAAAAGTACAGCACAAGCAATTATTTGTCCTTCTCTTTCAACAACAATGAAGGAGCCTAATGATTGAAGCAGCTATAGAATAGTGAAATGTATGAGACTACTTGAGAAAATCACTAGTAATGGTCATAATATGGGCTTTACAATAGCTATGAAGAAGATATCAAGAAAATTTAAGCAAACCTCTTCATCAGTCCGCTTAACTAATATACCAGATTCCTCCAAAAGGCTGGATAAGTTGTTTTATTCCAGAAAAATCTGTTACTTGAGCCATCCGAGTGCCTTCATAAAGGTCACTGCAAAATTATTTGAAGGCAGGCAAAAATAATGTAACTTGAAAATATCCTTTTGTGGCAGAAACAATCGTAACAACATTTGGGCAATATCCTTTTGTGGCCATTGATGACTATACAAAATCTAACTTGAAAATGGTGGTACAGTGGATTTTCAAACATTCCGATAGAAACACACACAAATCCTTGGGAATCTCTCACGGTCCCAAAAGGTTATGGATCTTTCACTGCTGCAATGATCAAACCATTCTGGAATCCTTAAACCTAGAAGAATTACAGTTTTCTGCCCAGTTCCAGAAATGCCTGATCACACAAAAATAAGGAAAATCTTTTTGAAAGAGCAAAGGATTCACAAAAAAAGAAAAATAGATTAATTAACAAAAGAAAACTCAAACAAGAAGCATTAGAGATTATAACCTGGCTCAATAGTACATTTGATGACTGAGATGTTAATGATGTGTAGTTTAATTCAACTATGTCTTCTAATTTAAGGGGAATGACTAAAATATCTTGAAATTGGTTATTGCTTAGCAGAAGAGTCTTCAAATTGATACATTCTTTAATGCATGCTGGAAGGACTGTAAAACTATTGTAAGATATGTCCAAATATACCACATTGGCAAAACCACTGAGACATATAATAAGATGTTCAGTTGTTAAGTTGCAAGAGCTCATACAGATGAACAATGTTTGGAGAAGTAGATAATCTCAGTTGTCCATGATCTTCACATTCAATAGAAATGTCAAACCCTCTAAACGAGTTGGCATGCATTTCCTGAAGTCTCTCAGTTGTGCAAAAATGCTAATGGGTAGCTTATCAAGCCTAGCACATTCCACTAGATTTAAAGATTCAAGCCCTCTAAGATTTCCAATAGAGAATGGTAATTCCTCTATGGCAGTTTGCCATAAGTTGAGATACTTGAAATTTTTTATCTCACAATATTTCTGGAAACCTCACAAGTCTCAAGCACTCAGAGAAAGAGAGCTCTCTTCAAACTATCATAACTCACTTTAAGAATACTCTGAATTTCTCCATCACAAACTTGTTTGTATCTTTCTAGTGCAATCTCCAATTCATCAATTGAAGGCCATGATAAATCAGAACCAATAACATTCATTTTTTCTGACAAATCAAAACCAATATCCTTCAAAAACCAATGGAAGGCCATGGGAATAGAGAACTGCCTATTCCCAAATGGCATTATAATAATCAGGTACAGGTCCCTTGGTTACCTTGGAACTTAGAAGTTGCATTTTTTCTGACAAATCACTCACTCATAAAACAAGTGATTAGTGGTTTCTATCTTTTTCATTAATATTTATTTTGAAAAAATTAAACGTCATTCTTCAGGTGAAGGAAAGTGATCCCTTAAGGACTATATGTTTTCCAAATCTAACCCACTTTAAGTCCCCAATACTTGTTAGTATTTGTTAATATCAGGTCTAAACTTGAAACCGAATAATTCAGTTTCAATGGCAATACAAAATTCCAAAACAATAAGACAACATTATTAAAAACAGGCATTTGCTTACCAAATGTGTAGGCGCTTGGAAATGTGGAACCCTCACGCAGTGTGTTCCAGTACAATATAGTAGTATCATTAATGCATTCCCAGTCTGCTGATTCATTAGTAGAAATTTCCTTCTCGTTCAGAGGCCTTAGTTTTATTGACACCAGAATCTTCTCTTCGTGACCTCTCACTCCTTGCATATTTTCCCATTTTAGCAGCTCTTCTCCAACAATAGCTCCCATTTGTCTCTTCTCTTTTAACTCAATGTTTTCTCCTCTCCAACCCAATTAACTAGCTATTCAGACCTCAGAACAAACCCATGACTCCTAAAAGAGGACACAAGTGGGGTGGGTAACTGTTAAAGTTATTCTTCATTTCCCAAAATGCAAGCATTTAAAAGAAAAGATCTGGGAAATACTAAGCCCTTTACTAAATGCTAGAAGATAATCATAATCATAATTCATAATCATGATATTACCAAACTCAAAAAAGATAGCAACCCATTAATTTCAGTTGATAAATAAAATAGGCAATAACAGCAATAGCACACTAACTTTAGATTTTATTTATATCCAACCAACGAAAGAAAGACTGAGACAAAATAGAATGCTAACTAATTAAGCTTTTCTCATCAATAAACTATTAGTGGTTGGCAATATATCATGACCTAAAGCTAAAAGACTTCTGTTTTAAGAGAGAGATGATCAATCATGGTTTTAGTTTAACCTGATTAAAGGACATGCCGGTCTTTTAATTATATAATTCTTTGGTACCAAGCTTTATAGGGAGAGAAGAATAAAGAAGAAGGAGCAAAGGAAAAAAAAGGAGAAAAAAGTGTTGCTGGGCCAAACAAAGCTTAAAAAAGCGGGGTTCCCTTTTCTATTGATCCTTCTTTCAACAATGACCAATTGTAATGTAAGAATAGAAAACTTTCAACAGCAGCGACCTAGAACCTGACCCGCATCCATATTGCACGCACACTTCAGGCCCCAACTTGGGCTCTTGCACCAGAGAATCTGGCAACGTCGCTGCCTTACGCGACTTCTTTGATGACAACTCCTTCTTAAACAAAAAAAAAAGTATATGATAAAAAACCCTAAAAACCTCACAAGAAAAAAATGGTAAATGATAGCAAACCAGCGTAAGCTTTCTTGAGAGTTTCAAACTTAAAAACATCTTTATCTGATGCTTGTGGTTAACTCCTATTATACATGTGGGTAAACCGATGTTAGCTTAAAATATATAAAAAAAAAAACTAGACCATAAACCCATAAAGCACCATCAAATTATCACTTACACATTTAGACTATAATTTTAATCAAAACAAGCACTTTCAAATAGCTTCAGACTTGCAGTAACATGGACAAAATAACAAGGGTAACGTTTTATTAAAAGAAAATGCTATTGATATGCTGCTAGCACATCTTAGTTTTTAGGGTTAATTTAGTTATAATTCAATTAATAATTAGCAATATAGGTTAGAATTAGGTAAGTTTATTTATTTATTTATTTTCATCTCAATTTATTACTATTTTACTATTTCAGAGTCAAAAAGAAGGAAAGAAGTAGAACCAAGAAAGATTTGTCACAAAAATAAAATAGCAGAAGGGTTTAGTTACCCTAATTAACTATATGGACATGGAATTATAAATAGGGACTTCTTACACAGAGAAATATACTTTTACAGACAGAAACACAGTGGAGAGAAGATCAAGGCCAGAATTTGAAGAAGATTAATGCTTCTGCTCTCTTTGTATATCTTGAGGTTAGACATGAACATGTCTGGCTAATCCCTTTTATTGTGGTTAGGGCCAAAACCCAATGTGAACTCCTCTGTAATTTGATTGGTATTAATATGAGATTATTATGATTGCTTTGTTTTACTCTGTTCTTCATTGTTATATTCTTTCTTAGAACTGGCCATTCTATTTAAGTTCTTAGGGTTAGAATTCGCAATAGGAATGTTGGGATTCTAAT
>PYAF01002433.1:162373-186885 GCA_007407185.1 Glycine tomentella | reverse complement strand
GTAATTTGATTGGTATTAATATGAGATTATTATGATTGCTTTGTTTTACTCTGTTCTTCATTGTTATATTCTTTCTTAGAACTGGCCATTCTATTTAAGTTCTTAGGGTTAGAATTCGCAATAGGAATGTTGGGATTCTAATTTCTGACAGGAGTAAAATAACAGTTTTTACATTGCCTAGGGATAGGGATGTATGATTATAGAACTTTATGATGTATTCTTTTAAATGCTTAGCTTGATAGGAATTGCTAAGGAATTAGGATTTCTAATTGGGTTAAATGGTTAAATTGCTAAGGAATTAGGATTTAACTAAATTTGGGAAGATGCATCCTCTGAGTAATCAGAAGTAATTGAAATTAATAACCAATTCAAGTGAAAAAGGTAGGGATCAAAGGGGATTGTGTTCTAACCACAATGATTTCTCTTAACTGCATTACAATTAATTTAAACTTGTTTTAATTTCTTATTAATTTCTGTCATTTATTTAATTGTTTAATTCCACAACACAACACTACTCTTCTTAAAACAATTTATTTCCTTCCAATCTCTTAGACCGTAAGTTACGATAAAATTAGACATTCAATCCTTGTGGATATGATACTCTACTTACTCACTCCATTACTTGAAATGAACGGTACACTTGTCGTTTCGCAACAACTATAAACCACCATTGAAGTCTAACACAAATTCCATTTTATGTTATGCATATAAAGGTTTAGATAGTTCCACAAAAACATCATAAATAAAATAACATTCTGGCTTTACAAATAGTTCACCCCAGAAAAACTACTTAACTGGATAATAACCTCAACAAAAGACATGTTTAGTTCAACCAATTACCAGTGACACAGAGAAAAAAATTTAAGTTTGGTACAACTTGCTCAAGGGAAACCTTCTAGAAGTGGCAAAATCTATGTGATAGGAAGATTGAAATAGTCACCAAAGAATTGAATTACCAAGTAATCTAACACCATCTCAGCAAGCGAATATGAAGAAACGTGTGTCCAGTGTCATCTCAGCTACCAACTGTAATCATCAGTAAACATAAACATGTGTTTCCTAAAACAATTTTTTCAAGTTCAAGTCAATAAACCAGTTCAGAAAGAGACTAATATATACTATATTAATCCATAATAACAAAAGTTAAAATTCTTGCAGAAATACCAATTCCATTCCCCTTTTTCATAGCTTCAGATACAAACCCACGGCTCTTAAATTTGCATACTGCTCCCAAGAGTGTCCACAATGTCAATACTAGCTCTGCCCAGGCGTAAACTCACCTCTGGGACCTGAAATGGAAATAACATAGTAGATAACTTCAATTTTACTACCCTGTGTTAGTCTATTTATCCATTTTCTACTTAAACTAAAGGGACACTATAATGATGAGTAAGCATGTTTGCAGTGGTAAATTAAAAAATAAGGGGAACATGACAAAAAGCAAATCAAAGCATATTCAACTAGTATAATGAAGATGAAAAAGTCAGAGAATGTGATGTTCACACAATAGAAGGAAGTATTTCAACTTCAACTAATCCAATGGACTACTAGTTCGCATTCATTTATTTTAGGACATTGGTTACTCAAACTTTCAATTTTCTCTTATTATTTCCATTTGCACGATTTCTGTATAAAGTTTTGCATTTCATAATCTTCAATTATTCTTTACTCTAAAATTTGAACAAATAACCCCCCATCCCCCCACCAAAAAAAACATAAACAACAAAAACGTATGAAGGAAGTATCTTAAAAGATCATCAAGTTCCCAATATAAGAAATTCAACAATAACGATGAAATCCCCAAGATGGACAATATGATTCACACAGGCAAAGCAAGAAAACCTAATAATGTTGCGACCAGAAAACCTAAGCTAAGACTTAAGTAAACATAAACTGGGTCAATTAACCTGTCCAGAAACTATCCCAAGACTTTAATAACTAAGTAACTAAGTTCAGAAATTCCAAGTTAAAAATAATATATAAAGCCTAAATCTCCTTAATTCCCAAATTATGCTTCCCAGATCTTTCATCTTACTTGTCACCTTTCTCACGTCTTCCCTTTTGTCAGCAGAAGCATAAATGCTAGCAAGAAGTGTATGAAGACTTGAATCACTTGATTTAACTTTTGCTAGGGTTGTAGCAAGCCATTCACCCATATCAGTATAAACATGAGGAACATGAACATCGAGTGGCATAAGAAACCAAAAGGGTGAAAAAGAGATGAAAGAACAATATAAGTTCATCATTAAAAAAATACAATGGTAAAATTCTCAAATCTCTCCCTCTCAGAGTTAACAACTCTTTTTGCATAGGCCACACCACTCAGCAACGGCCAGGATTTTGCATCGCCTTAGTCAACGACTGCCTCTATCATCACCACTTCCTCCAAGATGCCTTATCGTCCATGTCGGTCTTCAGCGCCTTCTTTGTGTTGTCAGAGGTCGGGTCCCATGTGTTGTTGAGGCAGAAGCAGAGTTCCTCTTTGCCTTGTGCATAACTGCATAAACCGTTGTGGTTGCACGATCCATTGTGGCTCCGGAATTAGAAGCAGAAACTGGTCTTCCACAGTGGATGCAGTGAACGTTCTTCGGTGACGTCGTCGTTCCTCTTTCGTTTCATGGTTCCGGAACCAAAAAATTCTTCGTTCGCTTCTCTCCACGAACCCTTCAGCTTCTTTTTACCGATTTTTTCATCATTGTAGATCTGAGGAGAAGAGGGCACCAGAAGCAAAATCGACGGAGGTTGGAAGCAAAATAGGGCACGAGGCAAAGTGAAGGGCACACGATACTAAAACTGAAAATTTAATTTATAATTCAACTTAAAATCAAAGACGGTCAGCACTAAACACTGTCATTAACTTTTTAGCGAAGATGTTTTTAGTAGTAACATCTAAGACGATTCTACAAAACTGTCTTAGAATGGTAGTTTCTAAGACGATTTTTGTAAAACCGTCTTAGTTAAAAATCAAATATTTACAAAATTGCCACCGCCTTATTTATGATGACGGTTTTATGGGAACCGACGTCGAAGGTGTGTCGTAAAATACCTTTTTTCTAGTAGTGAGATAGGGTCATTTGCTATAGTCAATTGCATAGTATTGATCATCTGCATTTAATTGGTAGATCTATATAGAAAATGTTTTATATGAAATTGCATGATCAAAACTGTTTGGGTAATCTCCAACAGATTAGTTAATCTTTAATTAATCGTCCCTATAATTAATCTTATCCTTTGACTTTAATTATGCTATATATATATATTGGAAATAGTAATCAAAATCTGAATTCACTCAATTGTAATGTATGGTAAGCTATTAATAATTACCTCACAAGTTGTACCTAATTAGGTGATATCGAATTAGTTCCAAGTATAAAAGTCTTTATAATAATTAACAATATATAAAAATAAACACTTTTGTAATAATTACTTTAAAAAGTCAATTTTTGGATGATTTAGACATTAACCGATGGTATAAAGAGATTGGATGATAATTACACTCTTAAATAATTTCTATAGATAAATTGTGGTAAACACAAACAAATTTCTAAAAATAAAGTATTATCGTTCATTAACCATGATGCTCCATAGTCAGGTTGTTTGGGTTTTAACTCTTAACTAAGGGTGTCAAATAAAAATTATGAAATGACTCTAGAATATAATATGTGGGTTGGTTAACAGACAAATCATATTTGTCAATGGAAAATGGGAGAGGATCATAAGGTTAAGGTAATTAAAGTCGGTTGTTGCGAAACCGTCTTAGAAGGGAGTGCGTGACATTTTTGTAATCAAAATCATCAACATTTGCTACTATTTACAAAAATTTGCCACCGCGTAACTTTCTAAGACGGTTTTAATGAAACCGTCTTATAATTAATGTCGTGAAATTAGTCTGATTCTCGTTGTTTCAATTTGCTTCATATTCTCCCTTTCTCTCTGATCCCTATTTTATTTCTTTCCAAAATTTGATTCAAAAACTGTGTAGGGCTCTGAATCCGTTCCTCTTACTCCAAATTTCTTCCGCAAACACCCTGATTCTCCATCAATCAGCAAGTCCATCGGGAAGCATCAAAGTCAAAACACCCATGGCATCCACGTTGCCACAGCGTTTGTTGTGGTCGCGGCCTTTGTTGTGAAACTCCAGCAGCGTGTCTTTCGACTCGTCGGCGTATAGCACGACGTCACCTCCGTGGCCACCCATGGAAACCCTAAAACCCTATTTGTTTAGCGTATATAAACAGAGAAACATTAGGGTGGGAAGGTAGAGAGAGAAGGGGAGAGATGTCGAAGCGTGGTCGTGGTGGTTCGGCGGGGAACAAGTTCCGCAAGTTCCACACTCGCGCTCTCTGCCTTCGCCGACGTCTCTGCTGCCTTCTCCTGTGAGGCCTTGAAGGCCGACATAACGCCCTTTAATTTGTTGGACTACGGGTTCTGCTCAACGAGCCCAAGTCCGTCGGCAAGGAGAATATTCGATCTGTCGTGAGGGTTCCCAAGGTTCACGGGAATGTGAGGGAGCAGGCCAAAGCCCTGCACTCGAGAATGCGTGTTGAGTTGAATTCAGGGGTTAAGGGTGTTGTTGTTGGGAGTGAGAAAACTGTCTGCATTGTACTGTTGTCGTTGGCTGCAGCACTGAAAGAACTTGGTGAGTGTAGTTTCACTCGTGCCAAGAGTATTTCGGAGGTTATTGGTGGTGAAGGTTTGAGATTGGGCATTGGTGAGGAGTTTGGGAAGGAATGCCCCACTGAGGATGGTTTGAGCAGTGGTTTAAATAAGGCAGTTAACTTGTTTTTGGGAAAGGAGTATGGTAAGTTTGCACACGAGGTCTTTGTGCTGTTTGGACTTGTGTGGAAAGTTGTGGTGAGGGAAGCTGTGACGGTGGTTGCGGTGCTTGAGGCTGCTGAGTTGAATGATGTTATCCTAGGTGTCAAGGAAATGAAAGTAGAGGGGAACACGAAAGTAGAGGAGGAGAAGAAGAAGAAGAAGAAGAAGAAGAAGAAGAAGAAGAAGAAGAAGAAGAAAGTTGTTTTGGGGAAAAGGGACTAGCTCGATTTTGGCATTTATCAAGGAGAGGTTACTGAGTGGTCGAGAGAGAGAGCTTTAGGGACTTGGGTGGCAGATTTTCTATCACTTTTGGAATTGGCTAAACCTGAGTTTAATGATTTTTTATTGAAAGTAAAGGATGTTGTAGAGAGCAATGAAAGCAGGTGATTACCCCAGATTCCTACGGTAATTCTCTCTAGTTTTGGTTACTTGTATGATTTTGATTATTTTTGTTTTCTAGGTGTGTTATAGTCTGCTTAAATTTTCCACTCTTTTTTAGACAAAGAGAAATTATGTTTGGGCATTTTATTGGATAATTTATCTATCCAATGCATTTTGCACACTACTATGAGAAGATTAAATCACCATTCATTAAAAGAGCTAGTTGTTTGATCAGTTGTAGGAAGTTACATTCTTAGTACTAAGCAAGTTTGATTGAATATAAAAGTAATTTACCAACTGACTTGTTGACATTTTGTTATTGAATTATGTAATTGGAAGTATGCAGTCATTGGCAATTTTCAATGGAATGGATAAATTGTATCTGAAGAGGCAGAGAATAATGGAAGACATATCCACTATGTTCTTTTGTTTGCTAGTGGCCATTCTAATAACAAAACAATCAATTAGAAATTTTGTATGGCAGTATTATACACAGGGTTGGCCAGGTGTTGGAAGAGTGGGTGTATGCTCATGTATTTGTAATATCAAGTGATTGTTGTAAGCCATATTTCACTTTGATAGAGACATGAGAATGATAATATTAATTGTATAATCCATAGTTTAAGGCATTTTGTTCAAGATGTAGCTATTATTTATTTTTTATTTTTTATGTCATATTGTCATGTGATGAGGTATAGCAGACAGGACCTTGAAGTGGCCTGTGAAGACTTCAGCAACATAATTGGGTCCTCACCAGATAGTGTGGTCTACAAGGGTACAATGAAAGGTAGGCCTGTGATTGCTGTGATTTCCCTCTGCATCAAAGAAGACAATTGGACAGGAATGGAACATTCCAATGCCTACAGTGTTCAAGAATTAACAGATAAATAATTTAATTAGTCCTTAATTTTTTCTGCTTAATGCTCATCCCCATGGAACTTAAGTATATCAAACTATTCTTGTTATTCTACTTTCGAATTAGTTATATTGTTTGCCTCTTCTAACTGATGTCCCTTGCTGCTATATTTAGAAATTGGTATATCAAAATATCTTTTTGTTATATATATATATTTATTATGGATATATTTATATTTCAATAAGTTATAGAACAATAAATATAAGGATCTAATGGAATTAATATGTTTTAGATAAAATTAGTAGTAAGAATAAATTTAATTTTTATTTTTACTGAGTTTTCTATTATTTATAATATTAACATCTAATTACTAGACTTAAGTATTTAAACTTTTAAATCTTATAGTGATGTAGTACTTGTATTTCATGTGACTTAAGTATTTCATGTGGTCTATTTCAACAAAAAGCTCTTTCAGTTACATAGAACAAAACTCTCTAGATTTAAGAAAACAAAACTACTAGTATTCACCTATTTTTTATTTCAGAGGGAAAGTGCTGTGTGTATTTAATAATTTGCAGATAGTCACTCTATATGTCTGATTTCAGGTTGTCCCAACAGATGCAACTTCGGCCCAGTCATCCAGCCATGTGGTAGATTTGCTTTTCTTATCAGAGAGGTGTCTAGTATCCAAAACAGCCAAACAAAATATTTTATTTGAAATATAAACTCTGGACTATCTATATACTGTTTCAATCAGTAGATTATTTTGTTACTGTTAACTTTATTGGATTATTTTGTTGTTAACCGCAAGGCTACTACTCATGATTGAATGTGGCATTTACTTCTTATAACACTATGTTTTTTATATTTTATTATTATTATTATTTTAATATTGTTTTGAAATTCAGAAATTCCTGCTATTTGTTTTGAATGAAATCCTTTATGTTCACAGCTTTTTCTTGAAATGGCATGCTTAGGGAATTTGACCAAGGCCCAAGGTACACACTTTTATTGAGTTTTTAAAATTAATTTACATGCTGGCATAAGTTGTCATACAAAGTTGATATCTTGGTTTTGAAATAAGAGTTAACATCTTCTTATAACAACCTTTTATTCACTAAAAATTGTTGTGTTGTTCTGTTATTATTGTTATTGCTGCTATTATTTTTATTTTTTGAAAATTGTTGTGTTGTTCCTTTTGCTTTCAGTTGTTCTCTGGCCTGTTTCAAGAAACACAAAGGTATGATGTTGGTCAGTGCCATTTAATTTATGTGCTTCTCGTGTTTTTTGTTTGCATGTTTTGTGTTTGATATAATGCTGCTAAAGGTTTCCAAGTGAAAGGAATGGCAAAATATTTTATCTTCTTGTGCTGCTTGAGCAATGAAACTTGCATGGTTCTTTCCAATCAAAATTGGGAGCTATTTCATATTAGCTTGTTCATGGGGAAATTGAAATTTTCACCATGGAACCATGATACTTATGGCCATTGACCTTTGTTGGAATTTCCTAATCGATTCTTGAACGATCGGACATTCTTCAATGTGAAGAAGCTGAATTGTTTTTTGTTATTCATTGTAGGCAGCAGCACTAGAAGGGAAGCAGACCAATGTGGTAATTGACTACATTCTTAAGGTAAAAGTGAAGATTCATTAGCTATATGATCTATTTATCCGAGTTGTAAACTGTCTTTAGAAGTTTGATAGATTGGACTTGTATACTGACTGATGACTCAGGCTGATTATGTATAAGATAGTGAAAATGCATTATCCTTTTTCGAATATGGACAGGTAATTATGATGTCCAGGTCATTTTAAAATTTGGGAAATAAAGCATCCTGCTCTTATGTTTTGGTAAGTATACATACATGACAATCATAAAAATTGTTGCCATGTAGTTTGATTTTCTCTTTTTTAATTATAATATATATGAAATCAAAGCGTGCTCTTTTTTTAAAAGAAACTGATTTTTTCCACCACCTAATAAGCTAGCCTACTTTCTATAGTGAAATCAAGCCATGCTACCCAAAATATAAGGTAGAATCAAAGCGGGTTCTTTTGTTAAAATACAAATTATGTGAGAAGCTGGACCTTGCATGCAAAGAATGGGGTTTCTTTCAGGTTGGTATATATCTTCACCTTCACTTGCTTTTCTAATTTCTATTTCTATTTGATGTCATGTTTTTTTCTTCTTCTTCTTCTTGCAACCACAATAGTAAATTTAGTTGTCATAAAAAGTGAAAATGACTTTTATATTATTCAGACGCAGCCATTAATCGTTTTCATGTAAAATACTGTATATCTTTTGTAAACAATTAAATTAATTAAATAATATTTTTTTTACTTATTTATTAATTAAATTTGTGTGTGTGTGTGTGTGTGTGTGTGTGTGTGTATATATATATATGTTTTTGTTAATTTCTTAATCAATACAACTCAAAATTTCAACTAACATTAAACATAATATAAATACACTAACACCATATAATATAAATACAAATTGCAACCTTTCACCTAACTTTGTAACAATCTAATTTCCACTCACCCTCATACCTTAACACCATATAATATAAATACACTAACACTACATCCCCTTCTTCCACTTGTGACAAAAATTGTAGTCTTCTTCTTAGCTTCCTCACTCACACAAATGGCACAGCTAATCCATTTCCTCCTTTTCCTTTTCACCCAAACAATTTCAGCCCAAACACCATGTTAGTGAAACTAACATTACTAACATTACTAATAGCAACACAGTGGGCCTAAGGCGGGAAGAGACCACGTCCAGCAGGCCCAAAAGAACAATTAACAAACCTATGCGTTTCAGGAACAGAAAATAGGAATATAAGTTTGTTATTAGATTCTGAGTTTGTTAGCATGGATAGACTATGAGCTGTCATGGTTGTTATTTCTGTCCTTTTCGTAAATATTCCTTCATTGTAATGACAAAGGACCAATACATATTGGGTACTTTGGCTATATATATGGAATGAATGAATATAATAGGCAGAGAAGAATTTTCAGTACTTAGCTTTTAGAAGGCTCCTTGTCCTCAAATTCAAGTAAAACCAGTGAACTTAACACACCACCAGCACCAGCGGGGCCCACCATCATCACCCAAGTTCTAGAGAAAGCAGGACAATTCACAACCTTCATTAAACTCCTCAAAGCCTCAGAAATAGCTGATAGAATCAATTCACAGCTAAACAACTCAAACCAAGGCCTAACCGTGTTTGCACCCACTGATAATGCTTTCTCAAGCCTCAAAGCAGGAACACTAAACTCCATAAACTCACAAGACCAAATGCAGCTGATACAGTTCCACATTCTTCCCACTCTCTACAGCATCTCACAGTTCCAAACAGCAAGTAACCCCTTGCACACGCAAGCTGGAAACAGTGAGGATGAATGTAATTTTTTAGGATTACATTCTCCCCTACTCTCTACATCATCTCACAGTTCCAATATAAAACTGCACATTTTAATAATAATAATAATTTTTTAGGATTAAGACCATTATTAAGAAGAAAAGGTTTATTGTTTTTAGAGTAAAAATACTTTTAAACTCTCCCAACTTTAATCCAAACATTCATTATATCTCTGCTAATTCTCGAAACTGGAGTTATAGGAATCTCTTTGCACCCTCTCCTAAGCCCCACTCATTAGAAATTAAATTTTGTTCCAATCCTACATAACAACTTTTTTCATGACTAACTGTATATAGACAATTAAATTTTGTTCCTCCTACATAACTTTTTCTACTCTCACTTTCCACATATAGTCACTTTTATTTTTATTTTTATTTCTGGCTATATATATATATATCCTTGTCATTTTCATCCATTGTCATTTACCTTTGTAGGAAGAATGGCTTATCAAAATAAGGCATCAATTGAGCTCTTGGAACCATTTCCTTCATCAGCAAATGAACTTCTTCCTCTTCAATCAACTGCTCCAGATTAACTCAATTAATTTCATATAGATGAAGTTCACTCAAATGTTATTCTCGTGCTCATAAATAGACCAATTTATGATCATTATTATGTGCCTACCTTTTGCAGCATTTCCTCTTGTTTCTTTGGCAGCTCCATGATATAGAATTTTGTTGTGACCTGTGCATATATGCAAAGCCACAATCATTAATATTAAAAATCTAATTGCTAACATCACCACTGGTTGTTCACAATTTCTTACAGCATAATTGAACATTGCACGCTTGACAGCTTTATGTTGGGTGTGGAGTTTAAATTCTTGTGGCTTAGTATTTTTTTCTCTTGGTGGAGACCTTGTTGAATCCTATGCAAAAACAAAAATGGCTTACCAAATTTGAAAGAAAATAATTTCATAATGTAGAAATTTACTCTTAATCTAACTTGCATTTTCTTTTAGTTAACATTTTGAACTGCTGCATGTTATAATTACCAAGTTTTCTTTTACATGGTAAATGCATGTTATAAACTATGATAATTGATACAAATAATAAAATAGTAAGTGTAGTATCGTTTCCATGATAATTGATACAAATACTAACTACAGCCAAATCAATAGTGTTTGAGCCCACCAAAATCAATTGGAAAGATTAAGAATTAAAAACTAACTCTGTAAAAAAACAACTCTTGATTTGGTGATTGAGCACCCTGGTTAAATGCTTGGTGCTCAAGAACAAAGGCCATTTGACAGTTGACACTTCGACTCTTGGCAGTGTGAGGATGCCTGGCACCTAGGCTTGATGCATTGTAGTTCAGTATGTTCATTGGTGATCTTGTATCCTAAAGATGTTAATTTCCTGTTTTTGTTTTAGAAAATAATCTCCCATTGGTGAACTATTTTGGAATAAAATGGCTATCTTAATTGCTGCTACCTTTTTCTTTCTCATAAAGGAACTGCCAATTGTTCGGTTTCATTGAAATTCTTGAAAAGGGGATCAGTGGGATCACTATTAATGTATCACAAATATAACTGAACCGAGAAAAGTATAGGTTTCAATTTTTGAAGGATTGTTAAGTTGGAAACTTTAAGATCTTATCACATAAAAGACAATGGTAGGCTGTCTTAAGTATGAACTATTTTAATTTTGAAGCTTTTCTGAACTATTCCTCTCTTTGTTCTATTCTTAGTTGTTTTAGGAGCCCCCCCTCCCCTCCTCTTCTTTATTTTAATAAGTCATTTTTCATGGGAAAAAAATGTTGGTGTTTGTTTTATCTTTCTTTAACTTGATTTGCTTATAAGCAGTTTGCTAGAGATTCAAAATGCTCAAGGACTAGCTGATGTATTGATGGAAATGTTTAGTGTAACGCCTTAACTTACAATTTGTTTTTATTGATTTTTAATGAAAAATTCTTTTCAATTTTCCTAAAAGCACTCAACTGAATATAACAAAATTTTGTCAATAACTGTTACTTCAAAAAAATTTCATTATTGAGTAATATTTATAATTCTGAAGTAACATATAATAAGAGTACAAAAGATTTTTCCTCACTGATTGATATTTATAAATCTGATGTACAATAAAATACAGAATGATATCAATTCCATTACATAGTACAAACAACTAAAACACTCCATAACAAAGAAGTACATCTTCAAATATAACCTCTTCAAAATATTACATCTTCAAACAAAATTCTCTTCTTGTAGACAGCTAATAGTCTCTCTTTACTGTTCATCTGCTCACCCGAGTAAAATCGAGGTCATAGCTGGTGTCAACCACAGACACAAAGTACAGGGTAAGTTTATGATAAACATAATTTAAGCAACAGAATATATTCAATATGCAGGTATTCATAACAACATCCTTAAAGATGCATGATTCTCTTAGTGCATGATTCTCTTAAACTCTTTCAATATTTGGTACCAATTGTCAAGATAGCCCCATCCTTGTGGCACAAAACTTATCCGACCAGTCAGGGTCTCCCGGTGTTGCACAGGTTCTCACCCACACTTCATGTGATCATCATGGGTGGTGTGATTCCCCACCGCAAGAGTCACCCCCAGCTCAAACACCTTTTGTCTGAACTCACAGACTCAGTTCCTGCAGCTATCTGACACACCTCCTCTCTGAGGCAACTGTTACATACACCTCCACTTTGAGGCAACTCTTATGAGACACATCAACATGTAGTATCAATTGTCAAGATAGTCTCATCTCAGTGATCTATAACTTATCCGATCAGGTCAGGGTACCCCAGTGTTTCCTAGGTTCTCACTTACACTTCATGTGATGTGATTATGTACTGCAAGAGTCACCCCCTAGCTCAGACTTCTCTTATCTGAACGCACAGACTCAGTTCTTGTAACTATCTGACACACCTCCTCTCTGAGGCAACTCTTATGATACACATGAGATGGTTTCACCTATGCATGGCTCATTCATTTTATCAACTTATATGTATTTTCCATATCAATCTCCAATCATTGTCTCACATAATTTACTCAGAGATTCAATATAAATCAAGTATAGAACTCAGCTTGTTACTCATGTACAGAAACTCAACATATCATTCATATACAGAGATTCATAGAAACACTCAACAATTCATGAAATTTAGAGAAATTCATAGAAACACTCAGCAACACATGAACTTCAAACATTTATTCAAACACAAACAACACTTAAACTATCTTTATCATAAAGCTTCCCTATACAAACCTTATAACCTCTTATGAAGCTTGTTTATCTCTTCCTAATGGTACTAGCTTCTACACATAATCTTCAAGGAAAAGTGGAGTCTCTTTATGCTTTGGAAAGGAAAGGATGAAAATGAAATGAAAGAGATGGGAGAGAGATTCACGTGAAGGTGTAGTAGGATGAAGTCTTGAGAATGACTTCCACTTAAGGCCTCCCCCCCCCCCTTTATATAGAGTTTGGAAAATAATAGAATATTTACAAAAATCTCCTAAGTCATGATGCTTCCATTACAAGTGTTCCTACACTTGTCATGACCTTTACAAGTGTCCCACCACTTGTCATGGTCTTGAAGCTTTTTCCTTCTTTCTTCCAAGTGTCTCTCCACTTGGCAAATCATGAAGCTTCTCCATGGTTCTCCATCTTTCACGTGACCATCCAATAAATAGGAGAAGATTTTTCTTTTCTTCATGTCATCTTGTACACATGTTCTTCAAGGCATGACACCTTTCTTCCAAATGTCCTCTTACTTGGCATGTTCATGAAGTTTCTCTCTTCTTCTAGCTTATTCACGTGGACAACAAAGAAGGAGGAGAAAATTTACTTTCTTTCATGCTACTTTGTATAAATAATTCCCAAAGCATCATGGCTTCATATCCCTTCATCAATGGTGGCTTATAAGTGACTAGATGTTTCTTAAGCCTTCATGATTGTATCTTATCATTTTAATTTATGAAGCTTAAGATATTTTTCTATTTATCATGTTTTCATTTTCTTAAAGAGAAGCAAATTGTGTGGTTTTCCTTGTATCCACATGTCACCTTTTATGAAGAAGAAGAATTCAATTTAAAGATAGTTTCACACATCACATTCATTGGAAGGAAGTAAAATTCAATTTGAATTCATCTTCACACGTGGCTTTTTATAGGAAGAAGTAAAGTTCAATTTGAACTCTTCTACCTAAAGGATAATATTAAATAATTAAACGCTAGAATTTTCCAGAAACTGACTTCAATTACAGTATAAATTGCTCACAAGCAGTCTATTTACAGAGTGCCACACAGACTTTACATACAAGACTGCTCTTACCTTAATTCTGATTGGTCCATATTACTTTTGACCATCAAAATTACTAAACCATTTTATTGAATAAGTCTATATATACTACAATTAAGAGAAAATTCCATAGATAATTCTATTCTAGGGTTTCTGTCACAAAGTATTTTGATAATCTGCCATCTAAGAGTGTTCTGTAATTTCATCAAGTTTTCACAAAATCTCTAAGGGTGTCTCAGACAGTTTTAGTCTTAAGGGTATTATGGTAATTTCTAAAGTATCCAAGGGTATTTGTGTAATTTTTACCTTAAGAGCATTTCTGTAATTTCTGCTTCAAGGGAAGGGTAGTATGGTCATTTTTTAAAACTATTTTTTTTGTAATATCTCTAATTAATATTTCGCCCAAATAACTTAAATATAGATCAATCAAGTCTCGCATAACCTAACACTCATATCAAAAGTTATGCAAGAAACATTTTGACCATACATTTGCAGTTATTGAAATTTTAGGGTGTTACACTTAGCACCTTGAATCCTGAAAATTGTGAGGTGAAATTGTTATTTCTCGTTCTGTTTCTGCTGGCTTCATTCTGGAACCTCCGTCTTTTCTTGTATTGGAGATTGTTAGGATATCAGGAGATTGTTAGGATATTAATATTTGATTATATTGTTAGATTGTTAGTTACCGTAGCAGTACATAGCAAATTCGTTTGGCTGTTGAGTTTATTTAAGATTTTGTTACTAGAGCCTAGTTTGTTTTTATTCTTATCATTTATTTGTAACAGAAAAGCATGTATTTCATTTGCCTATTAAAAGGCTGCATACGTGAATAATAAAATAAGAGGAATTACCAAGTTTAATTAGGTATCAGAGAGCACCTAAAACGACACTTCCGCAATGTGAGGAATAGTGTGAAAGCTTGCCCTATGTGAGATGGACAGCAGCATGATGAAACCCTCAGATCTTGGATCGCCATTTCACCTAGCGGGTTCGAATAATCCGGGAATTTTGCTTACAAATGTAACGCTGTATGGAAAAGCCAACTATGAGAATTGGGTGAAGCTTATGAAAAACACACTTAAAGCCAAAAACAAGTTGGGTTTCATTACTGGAACCATAAAGAAACCACAGAAAGATGACGACGAAGAATGGCGTGCGTGGGAGATGTGCAATTCGATGATCAATGGCTGGATACATAATACCATTGATGCGAAATTGCAGCCATTCATCAAGTGTTTTGATGAAGTAAAAGATTTGAGGGATGATTTGAAGGAGAGATATACCGTGGAAAATTCCCCACATCAATATCAACTCAAGACCAGTTTAGCTAATATAAAACAACTTGGAAATAGTGTGGGTGAATACTATACCAAGTTGAGAGCTGTGTGGGACGAACTTGAAAGGAGTAAAACTCGCAAGGCATGTGAGTGTGGAGACAAGTGTGTTTACGCAAAAAAGATCGAAGAAAAAAAGGAACATCACCGTGTTTATCAATTTCTCATGGGGCTTGATGAGGCTGTCTTTGACAATTTACGTTCACAGATTTTGAACACCTCACCTTTGCCAAATGTCAATAAAGTGTATGCAATTGTTACGCAAGAAGAAACTCATCGTAACATTGCCTGTCATCAGGTAGAACGAGACAATGTGGTGGGATATGTAGCTCAGGTTGGATCGAAAGACAAGATGGAAAGTCAAGAGCAACGTATGTTCTCTGGAAAACAAGCCAAGAGAGTAGCGTGTCCTCATTTTGGGAAAACCAACCATGACCCCTCACGTTGCTGGAACATTATTGGATTTCCAGCAAACAGAAATGGTGGACGGGGACGTGGAAGGGGACGATCAGGAGGACGCTATATACAAGGACAAGCTTATGCCATGCAGACTTGGGAGAACTATCAACAAGCCACAACACCCTATCAAAGTGGTGCACTTCAACAAGCCGCTGCAATTGCATCTTACCAGAATAATGCGCCTCAACAGGTCACAACAAATTCGGTATTGACACCTGAAATCGTGAACAAGCTCATCGCCCTAGTTGATCAGCCACAACCATCCAATGATAAATTATCTTGTAAGATTACTCACTCTCAATGGCTTATTGATAGCGGAACCTCTCGACACATGACAGGATCCTTGAATTTGTTGACTGAAATCAGAAAGATTAAGTCTCTGCCCGTCACTTTACCAAACAGATCTGTTACTCGTGCAGAAAAACAAGGAACAATGGTGTTTAACGCACAATTCAAACTATCCAATGTGTTATATGTTCCCCAATTGAGATGCAATCTGATTTCTGTTTCACAGCTATTGCAAAATAATAGCAAGATGGTAATCTTTACTGATAAAAATTGCCTTTTGCAGGACCAAATACTGAAGAGGGAGATTGGTTTGGGTGAACTCAATGAAGGAGTGTATGTGTTTCAGCCCAAGCATGCTTCGGCTTCAGCAGTTCGGACAGAAGAACCTATGGAGTTGTGGCATACCAGGCTAGGCCATGCATCTTATGATATGTTGTCTTTGATTCCAGAAATTAGTATTTCGTTGAATAAAAATGTATCTCGTACGGCATGTGATGTTTGCCAACGTGCCAAACAAACTCGATCTATGTTTCCTTTAAGTACTTCACGCAGTAAAGAAAGTTTCCATTTGGTTCATTGTGATACTTGGGGACCCTACAAGTCTCCTTCTTCTTCGGGTGCTCACTATTTCTTAACTGTTGTAGATGATTTTAGTAGAAGTGTGTGGGTAATATGATGGCCGAGAAAAGTGAAACTCATGATTGAATATGTAAATTTTTGGCTATGGTGAATAACCAATTTGGGAAAAACGTAAAAATAATTCATTCTGATAATGGAACTAAATTTAAGTCTAATAAAATGATGCAACTCTTGAGTGAAAAAGACATTTTACAGCAAACGATGTGTGTGCATACGCCAGAACAAAATGGACGCGTGGAAAGGAGACATAGACACATTCTTAATGTTTCGCGTGCTTTACTATTTCATGCAGGTATGACAGCTGAATTCTGGGAAGAAAACGTTCTAACGGCTGTACATCTAATCAACAGAACACCTACAAGGGTTCTTGAAGGAAAGTCACCACATGAGATATTGCATGGAGTCCCACCAGAATACACTTACTTGAAAACATTTGGATGTTTGTGCTTTGCTAACTTCAGACCCAAACCCAATGATAAATTTGCTCCACGATCTCGACGGTGTATTTTAATTGGATATCCAACAGGATAAAAGGGTTGGAGATTGTTAGATATTGAGACTGGACAACGTTTTGTATCAAGAGATGTTAAGTTTCAAGAAGAAGTATTTCCATTTCGAGCAAAGATGAATGAACCTAATGTCCCTCGACTACCTACATCATTCCTTGATGACACTGAAGGAGTTGTAGTTGCAGAAAACGTTGAAGAGCAGTCATGTGAAACTGTTACGATCGTACAACCCATTTCAGATGATAGGGGGAGTTTACCTCCGTTAGACACAAGTTCCAACACAGTTGCTGTTCCACTGCCATATTTCTCTCAAGACGTTGTGCCTTCAAGACACCAGAGAGCACGTAAGCTTCTAGCATATTTACAAGATTATGCTTGTCACATGGTTGAAACACACCCACTTCCTATCATCCAAACCAATGTCACCTCAGGTATTAAGTATCCTATGTGCAATTATGTCAGTTTAGCTAATTTCTTAAACAACATCGAGCCTTTGTTGCAGCAATTGATGCCAATCAAGAGCCTCAAAATTTTTGAGAAGCCATGCGAGATACACACTGGGTGGATGCTATGAGGAACGAAATCCAAACGTTGGAGGATAATAATACTTGGTACGTTACAGATTTGCCTCCACTCAAATATGCTCTTCCAAGAATATGGGTTTTTAAAATCAAATATTGCTCTGATGGTACAGTGGAACGATACAAGGCAAGATTGGTGGTAGCTGGAAATCATCAAATCGCTGGGGAGGATTATAGTGAAACATATGCACCGATGGCCAAAATGGTGAGTGTTCGTACACTACTTGCCGTAGCAGCTGCCAAGAATTGGGAGCTACACCAACTCGATGTCCACAATGCCTTCTTGAACGGAGACCTAAGTGAAGAAGTTTACATGCGGTTTCCTCCCGGATTCAGCAATGGCTCCAATAACAAAGTATGTCGTCTTACCAAATCCTTGTATGGACTGAGGCAATCACCACGAAATTGGTTCTCCAAACTAAGCTCTTCCTTGACACGTTATGGTTTTGTACAATCAAGGGCAGATTATACGCTCTTTACTCTCCAAAAAAGGGACGCTTTCCTGGCACTCCTAGTGTACGTTGATGATATAATAGTGACAGGGAATGATTCTAATGCATGTAAAGCAGTCAAGGAGTATCTGAACCAATGCTTTAAAATCAAAGACTTAGGCCTGATGAACTATTTCCTGGGTATCGAAATTGCTCGTAGCAAGCAAGGCATTTTCCTTTGTCAACGTAAGTATACTTTAGACCTCCTCTCTGAATCAGGTATGAGTGGGAGTAAGCTTGCTAACTCTCCCGTCGAACAGAATCATTGCCTCGCCTTGGATGATGGCCTAGATTTTGACAACCCTGAACGGTATCGAAGATTTATAGGTAAACTGATTTACCTTACCATCACTCGACCTGATTTGAGTTATGCCATCCATATTTTATCGCAGTTTATGCAACAACCCAAACAAGCTCACTTTGAAGCTGTAGTCCGTGTACTTCGCTATATAAATCAAGTCCGATTGTGACTTAAAGATTCATGCTTACTGCGTCTTGGACTGGGCATCTTGTCCTCTCACTCGCAAATCACTTACTAGTTTTTTTTATTATGCTAGGGTCATCACCAATCTCTTGGAAGACTAAGAAACAAGCAACGGTCTCTCGCTCTTCGGCAGAAGCAGAATACAGATCCATGGCAGCAGCTACCTCGAAGTTAGTTTGGCTCAAATTGTTTCTTACCTCCCTCGGTGTCACACATTCAGGTCCTATGGAGTTATTTTGTGACAACCAAGCAGCTTTACACATAGCTGCCAATCCCGTATTTCATGAACGGACGAAACACATTGAATTAGATTGCCACTTCGTGCCAGAACAATTGTTGCCAACAACATTGTCACTGCTCACATCCATTTGAGATCCCAACTTGCAGACCTATTTACTAAAGCATTGGGACAACGTCCATTCTTAGAATTCCTTCCCAAGTTAGGCATTTCATCCTTACATGCTCCAACTTGAGGGGGAGTATTTTATGAAGTATTGGTTTGAGCTTTGAAATTGCTGTATTTCCTTACTTTGAGTGGTGTTTGTTCGGTACAATGTTATTTTGATGTGGTGTTTGTTCTTTTTCTTACTTTGAGTGGTGTTTATTCCTAGTAAAAATGTTATTCTGATGTCCAGTTTGCTCATGTACATTATGCAATTTTCAACTTTGAAATAATTAATATATGACTATTCTTTTTCCTTTTCTGCAAAATTTCTCTTTTAAGTATTGTATACATTTATACTTCCTTTGTATGGTCACTTTGTTCGGTACAATGATTTAAGTTGATCTTAAAAAAATAGGAAGGATTTATGGCCATATCCTCCACACATCACGGCTCCTGCTGCAGCCTAGCTACCAGGAGGTTTGTCGTCTTTATCACTTGATATAATATTATTTAATTTTTATGGTAGTTTTAAGTTTGTCCTTCAATTTTTCTTACACTTCTTTGGAGAATTGACCCTAATTGTTTATTGAACTTCTCCAGATTATTGCACTTCTTCAGGCCAATGCAGATGTTGTTAATGTGTAACCTTTTGTATTTGTTAATACTTCAACATGAACCTCAAATCATTTAACTTATGCACAAAATTCTCTGTTTAATGAAAAAAGCTCTGCACTTCCAATATTGTATTTTCACAATTTTTCGCGTTTAAATGCCATGGATCATTTTATTTGTATTGTTGAATTAACTGCGGATCTTTATTTCATGAGTAAAAAATTAATTGGCATTTAAACTATAATTGTTCTGGCTATATGGTAGTAAAATAGTTTTATTTATTTATTAAATATAATTAATTAAGTATAAGGTTCATTGATCATATTTTAATGTTAAATTTCACCAATTTTAATAAAATTAAATATTATTATTTAAAATAATGCAACTAACAACGACGCTAGTATAAAAATGGAATAATTGGATTAGTTGTAAAAAAAAATTAAAAAGGAAAATTCCAAAACAAAATGTAATTCAAAGACGATTTTTATTCAAAGACGGTTGTTTCAAAAAATTGTCTTTGAATGTGTCTCCAAAAAAAAAATTTAACAAAAAAACAAGTCATTCAAAAACAGTTTTTTGAAACAACCATCTTTGAATGTGAGCCTTCAAAGACGGTTGTTTCAAAAAACCGTCTTAGAAAGGCTTGTTTTTTGGTAAATTTTTTTTGAGACACATTCAAAGACGATTTTTTGGAACAATCGTCTTAGAATGGTCACATTCAAAGACGGTTGTTTCAAAAAACTGTGTTTGAATGTGTTTCCAAAAAAAATTTAACAAAAAAAATCCTATTCAAAGACGGTTTTTTGAAACAACCGTCTTTGAATGTGACCATTCTAAGACGATTGTTCCAAAAAACCGTACTTGAATGTGTCTAAAAAAAATTACCAAAAAAACAAGCCTTTCTAAGACGGTTTTTTGAAAAAACCGTCTTAGAAGGCTCACATTCAAAGACGGTTGTTTCAAAAAATTGTCTTTGAATATGTCTCCAAAAAAATTTACAAAAAAACATCCCATTCAAAGACGGTTTTTTGAAACAACCATTTTTGAATGTGAGCCTTCTAAGACGGTTGTTCCAAAAAACTGTCTTTGAATGTGTTTCCAGAAAAAAAAATTCCAAAAAAACATGGCTTTCAAAGACAGTTTTTTGCAACTGTCGTTGAATGTATTAGCTTTCTACTACACTAGTTTCAAAGACGATTGTGGAACCGTCGTTGTATGTGTCAAACAACTGTCGTAAAAGGTTGTTGCTGTAGTAGTGTATCATTTAATTCGGAATATGAAGTGGCAAGATATTTCAGTTTTCAATATCTTTTGACAGAAGAATAATATATGAAATTCTACTAATCAGTGTCCTTAATCTTTATGAAGTTACAATAGTATGAAGTCGCTAGATATTCCAATTTTCAAATATTCCTTTATTGTTTGCATCGCCATAGTCAAAGTCTTTATTAGTTTGCATGTTATTTATTCAATAATAATTTGAATATTATACATATATATATATATACACACACACACATATATATACCATTATTATACAAAGTATTTGGACTGGTTTTGGTTTGGATTTTGTAAAAGCAAACAATTTTTTTCCTTCAAAAAACAACATCGATTGGTCTAAAATCGATGTTGTATATGACTTTCAACATCAATTTTTTCATAATCAATATAAAAAGCGCCTCAGAATATACAATTTTGACTACATTTGTACAATGGTTTCAATCCGAACCACTATAGATAATAATTTTTAAGATCAATTATAAAATAAATTTTGAAAAATATATTCAACATTACATCTTTAAATCGATATTGAAACTCAAATAATGTTAAAGCTTTTTTATATAGTAGTATCACTTTTTTTTAACTATTACTTATCCGTCTCTAGGTTTAGTAACTTTATATATTTTTTTATTAATTTTAAGACCCAAAATCCTCCTCCTCACCGCATAGCCACTCACCATCAGATTCATCCAAAATCAAAGCTCCATATATGTTGTATATTAAATAATCATATAAAATAACTTCCTTTCTTTTTTACTGTTATGAGTTTTTTTTTCCTCCTTTTTTATCCTCGACTTTTTATCTTCGTTATCTATCATATTTAGATCTGGAAATTCCAGAAAATTCAATGAAGTTGTTGCCAACATCGTCAAAGGCAATATATTTCGTGAATGTCGTAACAAGCTAGCAACACCCCTTCCAGTTTGTGAAGTGTTTTGATTGAATAGTGACAAAATCGCAGGTAAACTATGAATGTAAGGGGAAGAAGGAAGAAGCGAGGTAAAGAATTTGGATCCTGAGGGAGGACAAGCTTTGCTGTTGTAGGAGAGTTTTTGAGATATGAAAAAGGGGTCTAAAGGTTGAAGTAGTATTTAGTCTTTCTTTTTTTACAAGTTAGAAACGATAGTCTCTAAAATAATTATAAAACACTGTATGAAGATCAGAAGAAGTAGTATTTAGTCTTCTTTTATAATATAAAAACCATAGTCTGTAAAATAATTACAAAAAAACTGTGTCACGCAACTTCCCGTTACATATCGTATCACATGAGACAAGCTAGGAATATTCCTCTTATATCCGTTACTTTTCCACTTGATGGTAGATAGATAGACTTCAGCGAGATTATAATATCTGCCATGTATTCCATGAGGAAGATATAAATATCACATCGCCCAACGTCCATGATGACCTAATGCATGCAGATAACTACTTGCACCGACAATGACAGATGGATAACTCAGTACAGAAATGATTTTTAGACCTTTTAAATACTATTCAGTAATTGGTTAGAAAAAAAATATAAATATAAATACGATAGATAAGAATGATGTCCAAACTATGATCTGGTTTAATTAATTATCAATATAATTATATAATATGTAGTTTATTCAATTTTATTTGGTATTTTATAACAACCTCTAAAAATTTAATCAAACTATAAAAAAATATGTAGTTTTTTACATTTTTGGGGGGTTTTCAGTTTTTTTTATTGAGTTTAGTTTAATTTTGAAGATTCCTTCATAAGATTATATAATAAAAAAATAAGCTTAATTTCACTTTTTGCCTTCAACTTTTTTATTTTTTGTGAATTTTATCCTCAACAAATTAAATTTGACACATTTAGTTAAATACCTTGAGAATTTTATCCCATCATTTTACTTTTAACATAATTTCCCTTTTTATCCCAAATTTTTGGCAAATTTTACACTCACTTTTTTATTTTTTTTGTTGAATTTTACCTTTAAATTTTTATTATTTTCACAATTTTACCTCCAATTTTTGTGTTTATTAATGGATAAATGACCCGAATAAAATTCATAAATTTCTTAAAACTTAAGAGTAAAGTGTGTCAATTTAATTTGTTGGGATAAAATTCACCAAAAATTAAAAATTGGAGATAAAATGCAATTTAGCCAAAAATTTAATTTAAGTGTTTAAAAAATACTGTCTTCGGATTAAAATATAACAGAAAAAAACTAATATGTTGGATAAAATACAAATAATTTTACCTAACTACTCTATCCAATATAATGATAATATCTCTAAAATATCATTCCTTAAAAACAACCTTATTTTTTATTGTATTATGTAATTAATGTAATGAATACTTTAAAAGAAGAATTATTTTTTTATTGAGACTATCAATATTAAATTATGTTAAATCATTTTTTTAATGAATATAAATTAATTTTATTTTTACTTATATTTCAATCTAGAGTTGCAAAAGTCGTTACTCATCTCAATGAAGTGTTCAAATATATATTATCCCCAGGAAAAAACGTGTTCAATGTCCACATAACATATATTAACATTATTCTACCTGCACCCTCGTGGCATTTAACGCAAAAGAAGGTCATGCATCGGAATATATATATATATATATATATATATATATATATATATATTGTCAGAATAAATATTAAAATATTTTACATATTTCAATTAATCTATATACATGTATGTATAGAAGAAGGTTTATATATACGTATATTAGAAAAGCAGGCTATGTTGGTTATTTGCATACATTTGAAGATTAGAGAAGAATGGGTTGTTACAGAGTTCAGCTTGTGGCAATAATCTCGTTCATGCTTTTGCTTTCAAATACCCACGGGTGGGGAGATGATGGGCATGCCATTGTTTGTAAGATAGCTCAGGTGCCTACTTCTTGTTTCAATTTCTGTGTTTCCTCTCCACGTTGTTAATTTTTTTAGATAAACTTATCCTTAAGTATTTTTATGAGAGAAAAAAAATAAACTTTTTCATAAACTAAAATTGATTTATACACAAGTTAATATGCAAAAATTCTTTGATACAAATTTTCTAAAATATAAACAACTTTTATAAATTAAATTATGTATAATTTAATTTGAGTTTGTGAAGAAATTTGTTTCAATTTATCTTCTCCTAAAATTATTTCTAAATAAGTTTGTCCAAACATACTTTTGGTGGTGTTTGAACGTGCAAAGTGTCACTAACATTCATTTTTTTTTTTTTTTTTTTATCTTTCATTGGATTTATTGTCCAGGCTCGCCTCAGCACTGCAGCTGCAAAGGCTGTGAAGAAATTGTTGCCAAAATCTGCCAATAATGACTTGGCGAGCAGGTGCTCTTGGGCAGATAGTCTGAGGGTTGTCTTCCCTTGGTCTTCTGCTTTGCACTTTGCTAATACTCCTGACTCCGTTTGCAATTACAAGGACACCAGTAATTTCCTTTCTAGCTCATTCTTCTTCTTTCAACTCACCCTTCTCTTGTTCTTGTTTTAAATTGATTTCAAATATAGCTAGGTGTAAGGACTGTTATTTTTTGACGCTTAACCCCGCGCGATAGCGCGGGGATTCAGGTCAGAAAACCCTGCTAAGGGTGCGGCGCCGGTGGAGTCAGGATTGGCGCTGGTGGCGCTAAATGTTAAGCTTAGTTAAGTATGAATCTAAGTTTTATGGTGGTTCTGGCACATGGCGCGACACACTTGGGGTGCGGCGCGACGCGCGCCATATGTGTA
>PYAF01002433.1:103890-162273 GCA_007407185.1 Glycine tomentella | reverse complement strand
CTTATTATCTGTCTGTATTAGCTTTAAATTGGTAAACTGGATCAGCAGGGGCATGATTATGACTTTATTTTCTGATGTTTCCGTACATAATGTATCAAGAAAACGATTCTATGCTTCCGCTCTTGTTTATAAATTGGATACGATGCGCTAATCTGATATTATTAATGCTAACACGTCGGAGGCCTACGGGGTGTTACACTAGGTTTATTCATTTGATTCCTATTCCCTATAACCCGCATGCAATCTTTAGTTTTAATCTCTACACTTAAAAGTTACTTGTTTTAGTCTTTTGTTTTTTACATATTTTTTTAATCCATATTAGTTTTTATTATCCAAAATTGTAAAGACACTACAAAATTTTTTTTGTCACGGTTAAAATACTTTTTGTGACCGTTAAAAACTTCCACAAATTATAATTCCGACAATCAAAACTACTGCCGTCAGTAATGATTTGTGGTGGTATTTAGTTGAATGCTGGTATTTTTGTCAGTAATTTTGTGGCAGTCACAAAACAGCCACAACAAAATGTATCTAATCTATTTAACTTTTTGCGTTTTCTTGCAGTTCTGAAACAGTCACAATTAACCAAAAAATATTATTAATTTTATTTTATCAAAATAATTGTGAAAAAAAAGGCAACTCAAACAAATCAAATAGGAAAGAATATATTAGCATATATATTAAATGTTTAGGGTTTAAGAAATACTAAAAATAAAAATATACAAATACATGACACATTTGCTAGTATCATTGACGAAGATAGTTTCTTTTCCATACTGAACAAATCCACAGAAAACTTGTAATAATAGTCAAAACTATTTTTCCCTCAAGATTGCCAATGCAATAGTAATATTGCTCACCGTATCTCCATATATATGTATAGTTATTAATCACCTTGGATCTATAACTAACCCTTTTCCTCCATCTTATCAAAAGCTTCAAGGGCACTACGTGTACTGCTATATTGCTCACCACATCACTAAGTTTGGTTGAAATCCTGAAGTGAAGAAAAAGAATTGGCATTAACAAAAAATAGACATAAGTTGTATGTGATTCCTTTTCCTCTATTATTATTATTTTAATGTAACCAAAAGTTCAAAGCACTTTTTTATATTCTTAAACACAATACGCATTCAAGCACTTTTTTTTTTTTTTTTTATTATATACTTAAACCTACACTCCAAGACTTTTAGCCTATTTGCATATTAATGTCACCTTCCCCGGGCCAAGCATACCAATTAACAAATAAGTAATAAATACTTGGAAATCAGTTAAAGATGACATAAGTCGTCGTTGTTCAAATACAACATCACAATCCCTAACTTTCCAGCCTTTGCCTGAAAAGTTTCCTCCCAAAATAGGGAGTGAACAAGCACCATACTAGTAAGATACAGAACTCCTTAATTCCTTACACGTCACAACAAACACATTCTGGAATGAATCTTAGGTTGTCAGTTTCACTCCATATTAAAAGAAGATTAATACCCAAATGTAGTAATTGACATTGTTGCATGCACTTCTCACTGTATGGTTGGCATGCACCTGCAATATACATCCATTTTAAGATACTAAATGACTAAAATAAGTTAAGAAGTATATATATGTATGGAGATTAAAATAAGTAATTTCTAAATTTAATAACTAAAAAACGTGTATATATAGATACTGAAGCAGTTAAACCAACAAGATATTTGTATTAAAACCATTAATATACCTTTTTCAGATAATCAAACTTCTCATCGTATCCCAAATAATTAATTTTATGTATGTCAATTAATTTATGGATATAAGAGATGAGGCCAACAACTTATGCAATGATGTGATAATATATAAAATAAATTACACATGTATTTTGTGAGATTTAAAAATATTATACTTATTTCTTCTCATTTTATAAAACCTACAAATGCATCTCCATGAGAATTTAGAAAATTACCCATCTCTCTTCTATTTTTAAAATCTAGACAAATTTTTTAAATGTCGTTTACAAATTTGACTGTAACAAATTATGTGCATTGACTAATTTGATTAAAAGAGCTAAAATATATTTTTTGTCCTCATAAATATAAAAATATTCAAAATTTGTCACTGCAAAAAAATTTGTCTGTTTTCCTACTTACAAAATTTAAATTTGTTACTTTTTATTTAAAATTAGATTCAGATACCTCCGAATCTACATGTATATTGTTGAAAATGTCAAGTTTTACAACCTTTTTAGATAATTTTTTTAGTCTTTTTTTAATCAAAATTATAAACACACATAACTTGTTATTGTCAAATACTTAGATAATATTTAGGAGATTCGTATATGTTTTAAAAATAAAAGAACGATGTGTGTAATTTCCTTAAACTTCAGGAAAAACATATGTAATTTTTTTAAACCTAAGATATGTATAGTTTTTTTTTAATATATATATATATATATATAAACATAATGAAAGATAGGTGTAATTTCCCTAATTTACTTGGCGCCAATCTAATAAAAGATCGAAGTACCAAACTATATATGTTATGGTGTAGTACTAACCTGCTGCCTGAACATTATTTAGGGGATTGTGTAGATCAAAAAACTGGAATTAAGGGACGATGTGTTGTGGCAGCAATTACCAATTACACCAACCAGCTCCTCGAGTATGGCAGTGACACTAAATCCAAATGTAAATCTATGCTTCACTACCAATCTAATGTTGTACCCCTATGGTTTTTCTATATATCTTGTTTTCACACTAAGAATTAACAATTTCTTTTGAATATATGGTAACATCCTGCTATCAGATAATCTGACTCAATCTCTTCTATTCCTTTCACATTTTATTGGAGACATCCATCAGGTAAGCATCTATATATATAGGCAAGGTTAATTAATTAATTTAGGGGAAAATATATACTTAATCCTTGTATGTAAAATTCTTAGTTTAATTTATACTTCATTATCGAATATTTTGATCTCTAAATTTTTAAAAATTAATATTTTTAGTCCGTCTGAAGATACACAGTATGAAATAGTATTAACAGTATATGTCCTAAAGGACTAAAATATTTATTCTTAATAGTTGAAGGACCAAAATATTTCATAATAACAAGGACTAAAATCAATAATTTTATAAAGTAAAGAAACTAAAAATATTTTTTTCCCATTAATTTAAATCACCAATATACCATGCTCCCATCTAATTTTCGATATGGTAAAACAATAATATATAATAATGACTTATACATGCTTAATCTGCAGCCCCTACATTGTGGCTTTTTCTCAGACAAGGGTGGCAATGAAATCAATGTTCGCTGGTACAGAAGAAAGCAAAATCTTCACCATGTTAGTCAAATTCTAATATTCCTCAACCATATATACAACAATTTTATGATCTGTTAACACTCCATATATATATATATATATATATATATATATATATATATATATATATATATATATATATATATATGCGCATGCACAGGTATGGGATGCAAGCATAATTGAGACTGAAGTTGAAAGATTCTATGATGACATAGAAGACTTCGTTGATGCAATTCAAAGGAATATTACGGTATCGTGTGCAGCATCTTTTAATTGGTTGTCTTCAATTCAAAGATTTAATTTGTTTATTCGTTGAAGTTTGATGTTTTTAATTTTTTTTTTTAATAAACAGAAAGTGTGGGCCGATGAAGTAGAAGAATGGGAGAGTTGCAGTAACGATGACATATCATGCCCAACTATGTATGTACCATTAGAATCTATTCGTAGGATCAGTTATCAAACAAATTTTAATTTGAATGAATTCTTCTAACGAAAATATATTTTTAACTTCTTTTTCTAATTTTTAATTCTAATACCCTTTTCTTTCAATGCATAATTGGATTTACTTATTTTTAGGAATAATTTATTTTATTTATATTTTTAGTTTCTCTTAGTAATTTAGATTCTAAATATTGCAAATTGTTTTAAAAATCGTGAACTAATGCTTATACAAGTTATACTAGTATCAAAATAACTATCTAGCAATTAAAAAAATATTATTTTCCTTTTGAGCCTGAAAATGGTAGCGTACATCTCATGCTTAGAAAGAGAGAACTTCTTTTCTTTGTTTAGATCCCAAAACCCAGCAGCCAGAAATCAATGTATTGCACCATTTATAAAAATTATATTATTTGTTCACTCACATAATTTTCTATTTTTTTTTATCTCGTCTTTGTTTTTTCTATATTTTTTTTATCATATCATTTATTATATTTGAATTTTTATATTTTATATTTTTTTATATTGTAAATTGTCTTATACTATCTTCAATTCTTACTGTTCAAAAAATAAATACGTCCAAAAATCAATGGATTATTTTATCACAATCGTTCCATCATTTGCAAGAGAGAAAAAGAAGCAAAAAATAACAATAATACTTAAACATATATTATTTTTAAACACTTCACTAATACCTGTAGTAGTCTATCTATGTTATTCAAAATTTACGTGCTTAACATGGTTCAAATAAAATTTTAGATATGCAACCGAAAGTGTCAAAGATGCCTGTAAATGGGCGTATGAAGATGCCACTGAAGGTTCAGTACTCGAGGGTAATGATATGGTTTATTATCTTTTTAGTCTTTAAATTTTTTTATATTTTTATTTTTAGTTCTTGAATTGTTTATCTATTTTTAGTCTCTCTTTTTTACTGTCTTTACTTTTTGTTTTTTTTTTTTACTTTTTTTCTGACCACATTTTTAATTTCTTAAAAAAATTAAAAATAAGAATAAAAAAAGTTTTCAGAGACATAAAAAAAGTATAAGAATTAAGAAAAAAATAAAAAATTAACAACTAAAAACAGAAATATTTAGGTACTAAAAAGATAGCTTATCTTCAATTATATCATGACAATTTTCTTTAACCTTTAACTATACCATGAAAATGTACTACTCTGCAGATGAATACTTCTTGTCTCGTTACCCGATAGTCAATTTGCGGTTAGCTCAAGGAGGAGTTCGATTGGCTGCAACTCTTAATCGTATTTTTGACACACAGTTTGCAGTGTCAATGTAATTTATTGAAAGAGAGAATAGGTCAACAATTTCGATCCATGTTATTAAAAGAATAAAGTGTCAACTAATTTGTAGCTCAATTTCAACTCCTAGAAGTTATTGAGAGGGGACATGTGATGAGGAATTTGACATCATAGATTAGAGATCAGAGATCCATGTTTTCATTATTAATGCATTATTGTACCAAATAAAAGTGATCCTGCATTGACTTCTCGTGCATACACAAACTGTACCATCTGTAAAACCATTTCGCTCTCTAGAAGCAATATGATATGATACAGCAGTCCTCTTTGCAGGTTGAATTACAATCCTAATATGGAAAATATTAAAAAATAGAATTTACATCATAGATCAAATTAATGAAAAGTGTAAGAGATCGATTTTGGAAATGAATTAAAGGTCTTCCATCAAAATATGTGTCTATTCATGAAAAGGTGGTGTAGCGGCTCACTTGGATAAGTGTGGCACAATTGTTCTTACAAGATTTTTTTATTTTATTTTTACGTGTAATAGAAAAAATATTTGTTCCCGTAAAAAAAAAAAAGTATTGCTCTCATACATTTTTTTAAAAGAATGTAAAAAATATAAGAAACATAAAAAATACTAATTTTACTATTTTATCCTCTTAATTTTTATAATATTGACAATGAAAAGATCATATACTATTTTTAAAGTAAGAAAATGCGTATAGAATAATGTAATTTGTATAAGTTTAAGTATTTTGGATTTTTTGTTATGAAATTATGTATTTTGTAAAAGCTTGTGAAATTTTCCTTTTGTGATAAAATTATAAACTATTGGGTTAAGTATGTTTTTGACCCCTAAATTTTTTGTAAATTCTTCACTTGTATTTTCTAAACAATTTTTTTTATAATGTTTTTGGTCTCTATAGTTTTATTTTGTTGATAGTTATAGTTCATGTTGTCGAGTAACAATATTAATTGATTATGTAATCCATCCCATTCTAGTTTCTATTGTTGAGCAACAATATTAATTGATGATGTAACCAGTTACATTAGAAGTATCATGATTTGTCACGTTAACAAGGAGTCCAACGGGGCTAGCTATGTGTAATGTTTTTAGTAAACTACGTTTTAATATCTCATATATTTATATTAGTTGATGATGTCAAACAAGTCTAATTTATGAGAGATTTAAAACACAATTTATCAAAAAATCACACGTGGTTGCCTCGTCAAACTCCTTGATGATTGACAAGTTCGATAGGGGCTGCTAACTTTGTTACTCAATAGCAAAGACTAAAATCATTAATAGTGAAAAATATAGGGATAAAAAATATTAAAAATTTTATTTAGGGGCTAAAAGTGGAATTTGGAAAAAAGTTTAAGACCAAATTATAATTAATCCTAAACTATTTCTTATCCCATCGAGAAAAATTTATGAATCCGTCACTGATTAAATCTACTATAGTGCACAATAAACATACATATCAGTTTCTCTAATAGTTGTGGCATTTGATCATTCAAGTGTCAATACCTAAAATTCAAGAAGAAGACAGTTACCGTTGTGTTTTTTGAATTTTGAAATAGAAGGAAAATGCACTACTACATTAAAGCATTTTAAAGTCAACTCTTAGACACATTCGATGACCGTTTTGACCGTCTTTGAAGTTGATGGCGTGGAAAGTCAACACTTTCCACAATGGTTTTAGAACAGTTTTAGAAGGTCCAATTCTACATCGGTTGTGTAAGAAATCATCTTAGAATCTTTAATTTTTCTTTAAATAATTTTAAAAAATTCAGGATTTAAAAAGGGTTTTACGAGAAAACCATCTTAGAAGGGGGAATTTTCTAAGATGGTTTTCACGAAAAAATCATCTTAGAAAGTTACGTTTCTAAGACAATTTTTCAGTAAAAACTATTTTAAAAAAGTAACTTTCTAAGACGAATTTTACATGAAAATCGTCTTAGAAACATACCTTTCTAAGACGGTTTTCTCCTAAAAATCGATGTTAATTTTTTTATGATAATACTATGTGACTGCATCATTGAGGCATCGTCTATCTTAATAAATTTTTGGTTCTAACAGAGGCCCTTTTGGATTTGAGGCAATGATGGATTGATTCAAGTGGTGATGATATTGGTTCCTTCCTCCTAATTCCAAACAAGGTTAGGATTATAAATGGAGAAAAGACGTGCTAGCTAGGAAAGCTTTGCCCCCCCACCCCCCCAAATGGGGCCACATACCTTGATTTAGATCAAACAGGGGCCAATTTGTCTTCTAGATACCCAGAGTCTCAAACCAAAAGATACATAACCAAAAAGAAACTAATAAAGCAACTTGGGAAATACTACTTCTTGTTGTGAACATCTGCTGGGAAATACTTCTTTACTTTGAAGTTATCCCAAGTAATCTATTTATCTTCTGCCTCCATGCATTCGCAAGTATTCTCCTACCAATGCTCAACATCATTAACTAGCATGATTCTGGGCATTTGTGCACGCCATGGCTCCAAAAATCTGCTCAATATCTTGAATCCAACTTTGCGTACCTTTAGGATTATACATCCCTCGGAATGTCGGTGGATTGTTCCTCTGGAATCTATCCAACGCGTGAAACTTAACAGCTCCACCACCTCTATTTTGATTCCCCAAAGCCTTAGCTAAGGCTTGTAGAGCATCAGTTATGGCACCAGCGTTCCTACCTGCCATAACTCCCTACATAAACCAAAACTTAGCACTAGAAGCATGGAGTAACACAAGAATAAAGTTCAAACAACAAACAAACAATACAAGTTCACAACCAAAGCAATACAAGTCACAAAGTACACATAAGAAACATAACAAACACATAACATGTTAGCTGAAAGAATTGACATGCTCTGATACCACTAAATGTGACACTCTTTACCCCACATAAATCTATTTGTAGAAATAAAGCAAGTGGAATATAATACTTAAGATTTAAAAAGAACTTATTTATAAGATAAAAGGTATCACATAACTTTAATGTTTTCACAGTCAACGCATAGATAGAAAATAATAATTTAAAATGTATTGGCTATCCAAAGGCCATTTAAAAAAAATCCATAATTAAACTATTACAAGTAAAAACATTAGTCCAAAAAGGAAATAAGCATAAGTAAAAATCCAATGTCACAATCTATCATAGCATTACAACTCATAAAGAAAACATAAATTAAACAAGTTATAAATTGAGGTCCAAGCTTTTCCTCAAGAATCATCCTTAACATAGTATTGAGCCCAACCTGCAAATGATAATCATTCCAAACACAAATAAGACAAGCAAATAGGGAGTGAGATGCCTTTCACCATAAATAATAGTGTAAGCATTAAAAACAATTAAAAGTAATGTATCATCATGTATCGCTCAAAAATTTTGATAACTGAAAATAGATGTTTGATGTATTGCTTGTATTGTTTAATTTCTGGATTAATTTGGATTAGTTTAAGTATTGTGTGAATTATCCTTGTGCAACTTCTTGTGTGAATGTTATATAATAACCTTGGATAAATAAATAAAAGAAAAAGAAAAAGAAGTTTAAATTTTCAATATTCGGTCGCAAAAAGCTTTAATGATGGAATTAGCGACAGAATTAGCGACGGATTTAGCGACGGCTGGAGACTCACGCTGGTAGCATGAGATCCACGCTGATAGCGTGGGAAGTGCTCCAGAAAGCCATTTTCCACTGGTATGCCATGCTGTTAGCGTGGGCCTCACGCTGGTAGCGTGGGAGCACGGGCTGGAGGCTTATAAAAGGCCATTCTTGCGTTTTTTAAGGGAAAAACCTTCTTTCTTCTTCCTCTGGCCCTATTCCGCCATTGTTGAGCTTGGGAAGCTCCATATCTTCACCAAACTTCATCAAAACACTTCCCTTTCAGCATGAAACTTGTGAGAAACCTTCTTGTGAGCTAGAATCCTTCATCCTTTTTCCCAAAAATCCATCAATAGGAGAAATCCCTTTCTCTAGGGAACTTTGGGAAAAGCTTGAGTTTGCAGAATAGACGGAAATTCAAGGACGCTAAGGCCTGGGAAAGTCATTTTCTAGCATTCCTTGACCGTTTAGAGGTAAGAAACTCAAGTTTTACCGTTTGATTTGTGAGTTTGATTTTGGGATGAATAGTGACCCATTTGAGCTAGAGCTAGAATTAGCCTTGGGTCCTTTAGAAAAGTATGTTTGGAATGTTGTTGTGATGAAGGATTAGCTCTCAAATGTTAGTTTCATGAACTTTGATTCTTAGCTCTGAGATATGCATGTGTTGATATTTTGTTGGTTAATTGATGATTATAGAACATGCATGAGCCTTGATATTTGCTCTACATGTGCCTGAGAGGCTATATGAACGGCTACATTGTGTGAAGGAAACCGTTCAAGCTATGTTGTGAATTCTTGAGTTTGGCCTGTATAGAGCTTAGAGCTCTTTGTTTTGGCTTGCACCGAGTCTTGTGGAGACTCTAGTGCTTTGGCTAGGCCAAGATAGACCACTGAGGGTCTATGTATTTTTAGTGATTGATGAGTCTCGGTAATCTTAAGTTAGATGACTTTGAGATTTTGAAAAGGAAGGACGTTCTTTTCATTGTAACGGTTGAGAACCGTTGTTATGTGTTTTGTATTGTTGAATTGATGATTGATTGAGCTTGTATGCCTTGTATAGGGCGTGACACTGGGGGTGTCAGTGGCGTAGACCACCATTCTGGGGTTGAACTGCAGAGCACGGCTTTGCCAGATAAGTTCTTGGTTTCTTGGGAGTGTTTCCCACTACTGTGTTCCACCATACTCCGAGGGAGTAATGGTTGCATTCATGATGCATGCATTGAATTGGTTGTTGCTTTCTCATAATGATATGTATGCATGCTTTTATGCTTTGTATGTATGGTTACCTGTTGAATAGATCTTCTGGCCAGTTAGATAGATACAAACCTCCCTAGGAGAAGAGCGTACCTCCTAGCTTGGTTTGCTCTTGGGTGATGATGATCCCAGGGTGATGATGATCCCTTAAGACTAAGAGATAGGTGGTCCCGTCGCGGTTGAAGCCTATTCTCGGAGGTGCCATATACGTGCATCCATGCATAAGGGGTAGCTCCCGATGGGATGGCACGAGTGTGAGTTCCGGTCTCACATTGAGGTTTGATGTTGATGATGATGCATCGTGGCGGCGTAGTTTCGCAGTATACATTAGAGCTAGATGACTTGGCTATGTATTGTTATGAGGGTCGGGAGGCCAGATTGTTTGTGATGCCTTGATGACGTGTGTCATGAGAGTGAGCCAGGGTGGAGGAGATGCCTCTAAGGACCCTGAGCTTACTGAGATGTGCATCTCACCCCGTGTGGGGATTATGTTTTGCAGGTGATCCATTTGGCAGAGATGATCGATTTCAGGACGAGAGGCCCCGGTAGAGACACTGTCTGCACAGTTGTGTGGCAGCTTGAGGAGAGCTTAGTAGCTCAGTTTTGCTGATGATGCTTTGTACCCCTGTAGAGGGAAGATGTGTGTGTGTGCACACATGTTATGTTTTGTAATGTCTATATATCTTGTATACCCTCGTGTGAGGAAGTGATCTTTGAGATCAAAAGCACCTGGATGCTTATTCTTTTGTATAGACACTGTGAGTGTCACCTGATGTATGTTTATACCTTTGATACCTCCTGATATATCTGTAGAGATATTGGTTATTTCATCTGCCTTCGGTTATGTTTGTTTGGATCAATGAGGCTGGCATGGGTGTTTATGTTTTATGTTAAAGTTATATGTGTACCATACATAATGTATCAAGAGATATGTTTTCGAAATCGCTTCCGCAACTTATTAATTAAAGTAATTACTGCGCTTATCTGATAAAATAATTGTTAATACACCGGATGCATACGGGGTGTTACATGTTAGGTTAGGCGGAGTTTGTTTGATCTACATTGGAGCAGCTCGCTTAGCAACACTAGCTTGCTAAGTGCAATTCTTTCCAGAGGAAGTAATTCCCCCAGCTCACTAAGCGCAATTTTAGCCAGAAGAGAAATTTGCTTAAAGCGAAATGTCTCGCTTAGCATCAAAAGTTAAATTTTGCTTAGCGAGACGAGCTTGTTAAGCGAGTCTTTTAGATTATAAATACATCCATTAGTGTGTAAAAATGCATTTTACTCCTCTTCTCTCCCCAAAACCCTAAACCTCCTTCACCACCCACAACCACTAGTGACCGCCATGAGCTGCCACCGCTTGTCGCTAACCACCGCATGGAGTGAAACACTTTAATCAAAGTGAAAATTTCAAAACCTTACTCGAAGAATCTGTAGAGAACAGAGCTCTTGACCCCTAACTCCTTCGTGGTTTCTTTGAGGTAACCGTATTTTCTATGCCTTTTCCTAGTTAGTTTGAGTCTATCCTTGCGTCCCTTGTGATTTGGTTTCCATTATTGGATGTTTTTACGTTTCCTCTGAAAAACTCTTGAAAATGAGACATTGTAAAAATTTCCTTTTTATAAAATTGATTTCGTTTTTTGACCTTTGCTGAAGTCTGATCACATTGGCGTGATCAACATTTCAAAATGACGTCTCTTTGATGTGGTCCCTAAAAAAATCATTTTAGCCCCTTTTAAATTCGAATAGATATTTGATCCTGAATGTTAGAATTGACCCTGTCTTTGAAATCTATACTGCATTGTCTTCGATTTGGCATATAGAGCTCTGCGTTTGGAGCAACAGATGTGAAACTAAGAGATCTTTGAATGATGCTACAAGGATCTATCGGGGAAATGTAGATAGGTGAAGGGAGTTTATGTTTTGTTTATAGCTTTTGACACCATAGTTAGGGTCTGAAAACCCAATTATGGGTTGTATGTTTGTCCTTGTTGTATGCTGGTTTTCAAGAAAAGTTGTGTTTTAAACTAATGGGATGCGACATATTTGTTATCGATGAATAAAATTGTGCATCATGTTGTTGTTGTAATGATTAAAATTTTCGGGAAAAGTCATAATTACAGAGGAGACTCTTCCCAAAATTTTATATTCACTATCTTATTTACTTCTTTTATTAAATTTTAAATGGGTTCAAGAGTTGCTTGTATACAATAGTTCTTTTCTTTAATTTAGAAAATTTCCTAAAATATCAATCTCGTTATATTATGAATTATTATTACATATGATTTATGTTGTCTGAAGACCCGAGGAATGTGAATCCCAGACATGAGTTTATATGTATGTATGTGGAATGTGATTTCTTGTGATGTTGATGAAATTGATATGAGATGATGTTGAAGTTGCATTGAAATGTGATGATGTTGATGTTGATGATGTCAATGAGATGATAGCATGTTGTGTATGTACATAGGGGGTGCAGTGACCATTTGAATATCCCTAAAGAGGGAAGAGGATTTGGTTAAAAATTTTTAAGCGTACCTGGAGAGGGAAGGGGATTGTTTAAATTTTTTAACTATTCAAGATCAGTGCATTGTTGGAGCCCATGTGTCATACTGCATAATTGTGTGGAAATAGTATAAACTTTGTCAGTAAGTGTAATGCCCTAAAATTTCGATAATTGAAAATATATGTTTGATGTATTTCTTGTGTTATTTGATTAGTTTAGATTAGTTCAATTGTTGTGAAAATTATCCTTGTGCAACTGCTTGGTGTGGATGTTTGGTTATATGCAGTTTGATTGATCTGCATTGGAACTGTGTGATTTCGAGTTTGACCCAAAACCTGTTTTGGTAAAATACGATCCCGGATTGGTTAACCATTGGATCGCCTTCACATAGGCTCATAACCCATGTATGCAAATTGTGACTGTTGGGATTAATAACATCTGGAGTGTGAGATATCATCTTTTTACTGAAGCAGTGAACGTTTTTTAAAACAGGGTCAGCTCGCCCAGGCAAGCAGAATTCCCCCGGGCGAGTATAGTTGGCTACAAAAACGTGCAACAATGTGAAACCATGCATTTTCACTCTTCTTCTTCTTCAAAACACTCACCTAAGCCCCCAATCCTCCTCCTCCACCATCCACGACCACCCATGACAGCCAGGAACTGCCGTTGCTTGTCGTCGGACAACCGCATAGAGAAGAACACTTTAATCAGAGCGGAATCTTCAAAACTCAACTCGAGAATTTAGTAGAGAACGGAGCCTCCAATCCTCCCTTAGCAGTTTCTTCAAGGTAACCGTGTTTTCTATGCCTTTTCCTAGCTAGTTTGAACCTCTCTTAGTATCTCATGTGACTTGGGTACCATTATTGGATGTTTTTACACATCCTTTGAAAATTCTTTGAAAATGAGACATTGTAAAAGTTACCTTTTTATAATATTGATGTCATTTGGGTGACCTTCATTGAATCCCTATCACATTGGTGTGATCGAAATTTCAAAATGATGTCTTTTTGATGTGGACTCCCAAAACACCATTTTAGCCCTTTTTAAATTTGAGTGAGTATTTGACCCTGAATGTTAATATTAACCTTGCCTTCGAAATCTATGTTGAATTATCTTCAATTTTATATATAGAGCTCTGTGTTTAGACCAAAGGACGTGAACCTGAGAAACCTCAAAACGTCGCTTCAAGGAGCTAACGAGGAGATATAGATAGGTGAGGGGAGTTTGTTGTTTGTTTACAACTTTTGATACCATAGTTGGGGTTAGGGAACCCAATTATAGGGATGTATGTTTGTCCTTGTTGTGTGTTGGCTTTCAAGAAAAATGTGTTTTAAACTTATGGGATGCAATATATTTGTTATTGATGAATGAAATTATGAATGATGTTGTTCTTGCAATGATTAGATTTTTTAGGAAAAGTCTTAATTACAGAGGAGACTCTGCCCAAAATTTTATAATTTGTTCTCCTATTTACTTATTTATTAAATTTTAAATGGGCAAGAGTTTGTTTTGTATATTATAGTTCTCCGCTTTAATTTAGAATTTTCCTAAAATATCAGTCTCGTGGTATTATAGATTATGAATGTATGAGATTTGTGTTTTCTGAAGACCTGGGGAATGTGAATCCAAGGCATGTGTTATATGTATATATGTGGAATACGATTTCTTTTGATGTTGATAATATTGAAATGAGACTATGTTGATGATTATATTAATATGAGATGATGTTGATGTTGATGATGACATTGATGAGAGATGATATTGATGTTGATGATGTCTTTGTGATGGATGTATGTTGTGTATGTACATGGGGTGCAGTGACTTGTTGGATATCAAAGGAGAGGGAAGAAGATTCGTTTAAGAATTTTAAGCAACCCTGGAGAGGGAAAGGGATTGCTTAGAATTTTTAACTATCCACGATCAATGCATTGATGGTGTCATGTTTCATACTTCATAATTGAATGGAAATAGTATAAATAGTTGTAGTAAGTACCTGTGGTTTTTCATGAGGATAAAAATGTGGGTACTTAGGGGCATATGACTCGGTTTGGAACTCCCTTGTGACTCAGGCTGATCACCATAGGGGTGGAGTTTCCTGTGCACGACAGAGTGACCTCGACCAGTTACTACATCATTTTCCTAAGTGAGAGTGTCATGCGGGCATGCTTAGGCTATTTCCTGACGAATGGTACCACATTAGATTTGAGAGTTGAGTCAGGTGCATGCATCATTCTGAGCATAATTGATTTGAACTGTGGAAAAAATTTATGACTAGTTTGTTGAGTGTATGTTAAATTGATTGATTATTGAGAATGATTATGTTTATTATTATTGTTTTCTTGCTAATCATTGTCATCTGGTGCTTGTTGCTCTTGTATTATAAACTCACATTTGCAATTTTGTACCGTGTGGTTGGTACCTATGATGATCATGAACATTCGTTCGTGGGAGCAAATGAGCAATAATAGGTGATGTTGGAGGAAGATTCTTTTGTTGGAGTCACCAAGCCGACGTGATAATGTTGGAATTTATTTTGGGAAAGAGTTGTATTCTATTATCAACTCTTTCTTAGTTGGTTCTTTGATTCTCTTGATTGGGCATGTAAATCCTAGGCTTAGATACATGTAAAAACTGAATTGTGTTCTGAGATATGAATGACATATAATGGTTCAATTTATATATATATATATATTTATATATATACACACACACATACACACACATATATATGTATTTATTTATTTATGTATATATATTTGTGTGTTGTCTGGTGAGTGTATTAATTTGAAACATGTATCCTCATTCTCATAATCAAATTAATGGAGATTTCATTTAAAATTGAAATTACATGTTTAGAGTTATGATATCATAGCGACGAAGCGGGTCATTACAGTAAGTACCCGTGGTTTTTCATGAGGAAAAATGCTGGTACTTGGGGGGATATCACTCGATTTGGAACTTCCCTGAGACTCATGCTGATCAACATGAGGGGAGTGGCTTGTGCACAATTGGGTGACCTCGACAATTGTTGCTAAGTTTTCCTAAGTGAGAGTGTCATGAGGACATGCTTAGGTTATTTCGTGATGAATGGTACCACATTGCTTTTGAGTTGAGTCAGGTGCATGCATCATTCTGAGCATAATTGATTTGATTTGTTGAAAAGTTGATGACTAATTTTTGAAGTGTATATTGAACTGATAGATTATTGAGAATGATTGTGATGATTTGTTATTGTGTTTCTTTCTAATCATTGTCCTCTGATGTTTGTTGATCTTTTATAACAAACTCACCCTTGCATTTTATACCGTGTGGTTGATGCTTGTGATGATCTCGAACTTTCGTTTGTGGACCAGATGAGCAGCTGTAGGTGTCCTTTGGAGGGAGGTCTTTTGCTGGAGCCTCCAGGCCAATATGATAACATTGGAGTTTATTTTGGAAAAGTTGTGTTTTGTTATCAAACTCGTCCTTAGTTGGTTCCTTGACTTTTTTATTGGGCATATAAATCTCATATTTAGATACATGTAAAACTAAATTATATATTGACCTATGAATGATGTATAATGGTTTAATACACACACACACACACACACACACACACACACACATTTATGCATTATTTGGTGAATGTATATCACAAAAAATTTATTACCGTTTTCATAATCAAATTAGTAAAACTTGCATTTAAAATTGAAATTTTGCGTTTTAAAAGTAGTGAAATCGTAGCGACGAGATGGGTCGTTACACATTACATGTGGTAACATTTCTACTATTTTCACATGACCATATACATTCTCACATACACATGCATTATGATGTGAATTTGACTTATGACTTTATATGCATGCGGTAACAATTGAAAAAAGCCCAGGAGGACATGCAATTGCTAGATTTCCACACAATGGGAAACCTAACAACACACTCGCATTGAGATAAGACTGCCGACGACAGGTTAGGTTTACCTATCTTGCAAGGTTACTTCAACTCATGGGATACACATGAGCTACATAGTAACACCCCAAGGACATAACCATACTTCAACTCATTCATGCCCTCCCTAGTTAACTCAACAACATCCCTCAAAAAGTACAACATAATATGATGCATGGTGTTTCCTGTCCCACTTAAACTTAGGTCACATACTTGTCATCTTCATTCATTACCAGGATATTACTTGATCCACCTCATATACATATATACAACATCATAACATTTATAACAATGCTCACAAGACATAACACATACACATACGCCAATTTAAACCACAACGTCTTCAAACTCCAACACAACATAAATTTTCAATATCATTGTATAGTAACACTATGAAATCACCAATATCATGATATAGTAACACTATAAAATCCTGGGAATCTTCCAGTCATCCAGATCTTGATTAATATCTTTAAAAGAAACTTTTACTTTGAAAATATTACGGTTTGATTTGATTAAAGCATTTTCAGCTTGGGAAGGATTGAAAGAGGAATATGAAGGTTGTGAAGATTTAAAAGAAAGGCTAGAAGAGAAAGTGTGAAAAAGAGACATGGAGAAAATATCATAAAATTAGTCCCCTAATATCATCGCCATCCTTTGGTTCTGTAAAAACATAAAGATAGATTTAGGTTAAGATTTACCAACTGAGCTATATTCCAGACACTTTTTTTATCTCTTAACTAAAGCCAATGAATTTTAGACAAAAGTTCAGATCTTGCATTTCAATAATTTGTAGGTTTTATTGCCTTTATCTTCATCGAGACTTACTACCCCAACAACACCAGATCGAAACTTTCTTTGCTTATCATGCTAACCAGTTAAGATATCAAAGATCTTAAATCATTTACAAAAGCATAAAACAACTTAAAAAAAATTCTTGTCTAGGTAATAGTTCAGATAAGTAAAAGATAAACCAGATCTAGCCATATATTCCTACTTCCCCATCAGGCTCTGAAGAAGAAGAAGACAATGAAAGCTTTTCAACAATGATCCAAAATATCCAAAACAATCCAATAATCGTTCATCAACCAAAAGGCAAAGCCATTGTTCAACAACTTGAACCTCTGGCAATTCAAAAGCCTAAAGCTCAAATCCAATATGTCCCAAAAAATAAATATCAGGATGTCATTCAATTAGAACCTGAATTTTGGGATCCTGAACCTATTAGAGTCCCCCAGAAAATCTTCTCTAAAGACTTTCAAGGTAATCAATTTTACTATATGCCAATCTCACTTTTCAAAACAAGACATTTTTATGAATTCATTCTGGTTGATACCAATTTAGTCCAGATTAAACATCATAAAAATAACAGTTTTGATCAAATTGCTTATTCAACTCTTCAGATCATTAATGTTCTCACACCAAGGGAATTTGGAGATGTGAATAAAATTAAAAAAATTTCTCAACATTATGATTCCATTGGATTTAATTACTGGGATTATCAAACTTCTTGGTATAATGTCTTTTATTTTAAAAATAAAGACTTTATGCATTCATGGCTCATTTATTTTAAACAAAATATCCAGTATAAGTTTCCTTTATGGTTTTTGCATTGGTGGAATTTTTATGGACCAATCCTTGATATACTTCATTCTGAGGTTGTATCCGTTTTAACCACTTTTACTAAGAAGTTTGAACACACTGATGATCCCTTCCCAGTGGATTTACACTTCTTCAGTAAGTTGTCTCTCCCCTAGATCTTTTAGTGGCGATATGTCTATCGTAATGTCTTAGTCAAAGGACAATTACCAATGCTCAGGAGGCAAGCTCTTGTCAAATGGTGGTCCTAACCAGGTATAACTTTGGTTCAAAAATCACCCAAAATTGACCAAAGCAGCAGACCCAGAAACATGCAAGTTTCTTAATCAAAGATCTATCGCTCTAGCAGCCTTGGCATCGTCTACTTCAGAGGAGAAGTTTGCCGAGAAGATGAAATTGATCTTTAAACTTATGGAGAAGGAGAATGAAGATGCTTGTTCCTCATCCAAGAAGCCTGTTGAAGAACCTGCTGAAGCCTCCTCTCAATCATCTGACAAATATTTTGACAAAACTTTTGAGCGACTTAGTACCGCCAGTGGGTCTAAGCTTCGTGTCAATTTTAAACTTTCAAATGCTATTATTAAAAAGGATGAACTAAAAGTTAAAACTTCTTTTCTCCTTATTAAAAATCTTTAAAATGCGGTTATTCTTGGAACACTGTTTATCAAATCTATTTTTCCTATATCATTTCAGATAAAGGTATTTCTACCACTTATTTGAATAAATCTATTACTTTCAAATTTCTAAAAAAATCCTATTGTTAGAGATTTGAATCCAATCTTTTATAAGCAAAATCAAATTAATTATCTTAAGGAAGAAATTTCTTATAAGAAAATTGATGATTTGCTTCATCAGCCTGTTGTTCTAAAACAAAATCAAATTTTTGGTATGTCAAATCCAAAATTCTATCTGTTCTGATCTTCCAAATGCTTTTTGGCAGAGAAAGCAACACATTGTTCATCTTCCTTATGAAAAGGATTTTAATGATCGACAAATCCTTACCAAGGCTCACCCTATTCAAATGGACCAGGACCTTCTTGGTCATTGCCAAAAGAAGATTCAGGATCTCCTGCAAAAGAGATTAATCAGAAAAAACAAGAGCCCTTGGTCTTGTTCTACCTTTTATGTTAATAAACAAGCCTAAATTGAGTGTGGTACTCCTCGCTTAGATATCAATTATAAACATCTTAATCAAGCCCTTCAATGGATTCGTTATCCAATTCCAAATAACAAAGATATTCTGAATCGTCTTTTTCTCCTAAAATCTTTTCTATATTTGACATGAAATATGAATTTTGGAAAATTCAAATCAAGGATAGTGATTGTTATAAAACAGCTTTCACTACCCTTTTTGGACAATATGAATGGAGAGTTATGCCTTTTGGATTAAAAAAATGCTCCTTCAGAATTTCAAAAAATTATGAATGACATTTTTAATCCGTACTCATCCTTCATTACCGTCTACATTGATGATGTTCTTGTGTTTTCTCAATCTATTGATCAACATTTTAAACACATTAACATTTTTATCCAGGTAATCAATAAAAATGGTCTTGCATTATCCAAAACCAAGATCAATCTTTTTCAAACTAAAATTTGTTTTCTCGGTCACAATATTTTTACCAACGAACAATCACTCCCATTAATCGTGCAATTGAATTTGCTAACAAATTTCCTGATCAGATAATCAAGAAGACATAACTCCAACGTTTTCTTGGTTGTCTAAATTATGTTGTTGATTTCTTTCCGCAACTAACTAATCTTACTAAACCTCTCTATGATCGTTTCAAGAAGACACCTCCTCCATGGACTAATTGTTAAAACAATGAATACACTCAAATACCAAGAGGGGGGTGAATTGGAATAACCTTCACCTTTTTAAAATTGTTTAGGATCTTAATCACTTTTTAAAACCAACACAACTTTAATTCAGTCAAACCACTCAGTCCAAGATTCCTATCACAAAACCAGTACTTGTTGAGTAATGAAGAAATCACAACAGCTGAGAGATCAAGATAGCAAGAAGATATAGAACAATAAAAATTAACACAAGCACATATACTGGTTCACTTCTCAAAAGAAGTTGCATCCAGTTCTTCTAATCAAACTAGATTAGAGTTCCACTAATTCAAAAGTATTCTTTACAAGCAATTACAAGTGATTTTCTCTATAAACCTAGACAAAGAATCAGAGTTCTAACACCCTATTAGAAATCAAATCACCAAGATCCTAAGAACCCTACTCAGATCTTTACCCCTAGAGAACACAACTCTAAAAAGCTTTGAAAGAAACTCTTTGAACTTAGCCATACAAAATTATTTTGAAACTCAAAACAATCTACAAGAAAGCTTAAGAGAGACACAACCTGTGATCCTCAATGGATGAATGAATGATTTTACCAATCAACACCAGGTTGTATGAATATCAAAGCTCAGAATCAACTCTTGAAAAAACTTTTCTTGACTCATCTTCAAGTATGAAGCAAAATGATCTTTTAATCTCAAGCAAGAAATCTAATACTCAGAAAACTATTTCTTGGACAACGAGAATTTTTTCTTGTGTTGGGTTTTCGTAATCTGAAGTATATGATGAAATATAATGTATATTGAAATCATAGACCCAAGCAGCTTTATATAGAAAACAGTTTTAACAGACAATAATTGATTAATATACGCAAGTGTAATAAATTATTTTAACATATGTAATTGATTATTTAACCAAGTAATCGATTAAAATGTTCTTGAGACAATCTGGAAATCTTTAACAAACAAAGTAATCGAGTATTCCATGAAGTAATCGATTAAACCAGTCAGTCTCATATATGCAATAGGCCTTGGTAATCGATTACAGATTGTGGTAATCGATTAAGGTAGTCATGTACAATTTCCAGAATAAGCCTATGTAATCGATTACTAATTGTGGTAATCGATTAAGGCAATCATGCACGTTTTAGAAATACAACTATGTAATCGATTACAATCATCTTGTAATCGATTAAAGTGTTCGTCATGGCTTTTCCAGAATCAAACAGAAGCTGGTAATCGATTATATCCTTGTGTAATCGATTAAAGCAGACAAAGCCATGGAATGTGCACATATAAACTCTTAAGTTCTTTTCTTGAAACATTTTATGCATGAATATGTTTATGCTTTATGAAATGCAAGGGTCACAAGATAAGCCTTCTTAAATCATTCTACAAATTACAAATGCCTTCAATTGAATGGCATGTAAAAAGCTAAAACCTTCAAGTGACATGGGCTTTATCCTTGATCTTCTTTAGCTCCTCCTACATCCTATAATCTCCCCCTTTTTGGCTTTGATCATGCAAAATATCAATTGAACATTTGTTGCTTTGTTAAGTGCATGAGAGAGATACGTGTAGGAGCTTTAATCTTAACCTGAAATAAACGTAGCCTTTTGCTAATTTCAAGTGTTAAGAAGCTTTGCATAAGCATAGTTAGATTCTTAGATTGCTCCCCATGTTTTAGGTAATATTGCTTAAGTTGTAGAAACATAGATTCATAGAGCAAAATCAGATTCAATTATTTTCATTTTCTCATATAATGTTCAATAATCTTCTCACCCTATTTGGCATATTAAATGCAAAAAGAGCAATGTAAAATTGAAAAATAAGCAAAGAAGGAAGAAAACATAAGGTATAATCGATTAAAATGAAGCATAATCGATTACTCCGGTGAGAAATAAAGTAGAGTTAACACTTAGTAATCAATTACTATTCGTGGTAATCGATTATTCCAGTCTAAGTTTATTTTGAAAAAACTTATTTAGCATGCATAATCGATTAATTCGTCGTTGTAATCGATTAATCCAGAGCAAACAAATTTTCTGAAATAATTTTAAACAGAGAGTAATTGATTAATTCGACAAGCTAATCAATTAAATAAGCATAAATTTGTTTATGAAATGCTTTTAAAGATCAATTAATCGATTATTTTGACACTTAATCGATTATTCTAGTGAATATTGCAGAATCAACAGTGATTATGCATCATATTTTGAATGTTGAGTCAAATGTGATGAATAGCCAAATTAGATGTAGATAGACACTTTAAAAAGCACACTAGCATATATTAGACTCATCAAGGATTCCTAGCATGTTTCTAACTGTATAAAATCTATCTCTAGCCAAGGGTTTAGTGAAAATATCAGCCAATTGGTTAAGTGTATCAATGAACTCAATTTTGATATTACCCTTTTGGATGTGATCCCTGAGGAAATGATGCCTTACCTCATTGTGTTAGGTCCTTGAATGCATGATTAGATTCTTGGATATGTTGATGACACTTGTATTGTCACAAGCAGGGGTATTTCCTTTAGCTCAACGCCAAAATCTTGGAGTTATTGCTTCAACCAAAGGCTTTGTGCACAGCAGCTTCCAGCATAGATATACTCAGCTTCAGTAGTTGATAAAGAAGCATAGGATTGCTTCTTGCAGTGCCAAGAGATTAGTGAGCTGCCTAACAAGTGGCATGTTCCACTAGTGCTCTTCCTATCCAATTTACACCCTGCAAAATCAGAATCAGAATATCCAACTACGTTGAGTGATGCACCTTTAGGATACCAAAGTCCAACTCTTAGTGTAGACTTGAGATATTTGAGGATCCTTTTGACTGCAGTTAGGTGAGACTCTTTGGGATTTACTTGGTATCTAGCACATAAGCAAACACATAACATAATATCAGGTCTACTTGCAGTTAAGTATAACAAAGATCCAATCATTCCTCTGTATTTAGACTCATCAACACTTTTTTCTTTGCCATCTGAATCAAGATAAGTTGATGTAGCCATAGAAGTTGCATCATCCTTACTCTTCTCCATTTCAAATTTTTTGATCATCTCCAGGCAATACTTGGCTTGACTAAGGAAAGTTCCATTTTTCATTTGCTTGACTTGTAGTCCTAGAAACAATGTGAGTTCCCCCATCATTGACATCTCAAATTCACTCTGGATTGAGACAAAAAATTCTCTGCATATAGATTGATTAGTTGAACAAAATATAATATCATCCTCATAGATTTGAACCAACAAGATACCATTGTCATTCTTCTTAATGAACAAGGTTTTGTCAACATGTCTTCTTATGAAAGATTGGCTAAGCAAGAAGTTGCTAATCTCTCATACCAAGACCTTGGTGCTTGTTTCAAACCATATAAAGCTTTTCTTAATTTGAAAACATGGTTAAGATGTATACAATCAATAAATCCAGGGGGTTGATCAACATATATCTCTTCTTTAATGTAACCATTCAAAAATGCACTTTTAACATCCATTTGAAACAATTTAAAGTTCATTAAACATGCATATGCAAGTAACAACCTAATGGCCTCTAACCTAGCAACTGGAGCATAGGTTTCATCATAGTCTATGCCTTCCTCTTGGTTGTATCCTTTAGCAACCAATCTAGCCTTGTTCCTAACTATGATGCCACTTTCATCAAGCTTGTTTTGAAAAACCCACTTGGTGCCAATAGGTTTATGAGTAGAGGGTCTAGGGACTAACTCCCAAACCTCATTTCTTTAAATTGATTCAATTCATCATGCATGGCCATCAACCAATGTTCATCAAGCAAAGTTTGATCAATGCTCTTTGGTTCAATCTGTGATACAAAAGCCATATTACAACAAAGATTTCTTAAAGAGGATCTAGTAGAAAATCCCTTGGATACTTCCCCTATTATATTGTCAAGGGAAAGGTCTTTGGTTTTCTCCAATCCTTGTGCTTTTGTAGTGGTGTTGACTGTTCCACTTCATCATTTGGTTCAGCCTTTTCCTTTACATTCAGATAATTTAGTTGCAGAAATTCTTCCATTGGTCGTGCATCAATATCACACTCTTTTTCCTCCTTGGAGGGGTTAGACTCATCACATATGACATGGACAAATTCCTCTACACACAATGTTCTTTTATTAAAGATTCTATAAGCTTTACTTTGCAAAGAGTAATCAAGAAAAACACCTTCATCAGCTTTAGCATCAAATTTTCCAAGAGAATCTTTACCATTATTTAAAACATAACACTTGCAGCCAAATGTCCTTAAGTAAGATATGTTTGGTTTCCTTCCTTTGAATAGTTCCTAAGAGGTTTTCTTCAAAATAGACCTCATGAGAATCCTATTCAAAGTGTAGCAAAATGTACTTACTGCATCAGCCCAAAAGTGTTTAGGCAAACTTGTTTCATTAAGAAGTATTCTTGCTCCTTCTTCAGGGGATCTGTTTTTCCTCTCCACAACATCATTTTGTTGAGGTGTTCTTGGAGCTGAAAAATTGTGGTTGATTCCATATTCTTCACAAAACTTTTCAAAGTACTCATTTTGGAATTCACCACCATGATCACTTCTAATTGAAATAATATTGCATGCTTTTTCATTTTGAATGATCTTGGCTAATATTTTAAAAGCTGTGAATGCATCACTCTTGGATTTTATGAAAAAAGTCCATGTGTATCTAGAGTAATCATCTATAATAACAAGCCCATAATAGTTACCCCCAAAACTCGTGGTTCTAGAAGGACCAAATAAATCCATATGAAGCAATTCAAGGGATCTAGAGGTAGAAACAACATTTTTACTTTGAAAAGAATTCTTTGATTGCTTCCCCTTTTGACAGGCTTCACATATTTTATCCTTCTCAAACCTAAGCTTAGGTAAGCCTATGACTAAATCCTTCCTAACAAGCTTGTTCATATGAGGCATGTTTATATGACTAGCTCTCTTATGTCATAACCAAGTCTCATTGGTTTTACTTACAAGACAGCTAGTGGTTTGAATGAATGCATGCTCAATAGACAGAACATATATGTTACCGTCAGAAATTAAACAACAATTGTCATTGAAGGAGACCTTAAGTCCTTTGTCACATAGTTGGCTTATGCTAAGGAGGTTGTGCTTCAAACCTTCCACATAAAGTACATTCTTTATCTTTGTTTTGTAATTATCTCCTATATTTCCTTCTCCAATGATCTTTCCTTTATTATTATCACCATAAGTGACATATCCTCCATCTTTGAGTGTCAAATTTGTGAGCATGGACATGTCACCTGTCATATGTCTAGAGCAGCCACTATCAAGATACCATGATGCTGATTTTACTCTTAAAAACACCTGCAAAAGTCAATTAAGTAACAAAGAAAAGTACCCAATGTGGGTTGGGTCCATAGGGGTTAATTGGTTTCCTTTTTCTCTTAGATACCCAAATACATTCACCATTAGACACATAAAATCTCCTTGCATAGCACTTAATGGATGTATAACCTTTCTTCATGCAATAATTGCAAATGATAGTTTTTGATACACTTTCAAAATGAGTCAATTGATAATTCTTTGTTTTTGAAAGGCCTTTTTGATACTTTTGTTTTGGAGGCACAAACCTAGTTCTTCCAAAAGGTTTTGATCTTTTGAAAGGCCTTTTTGATACTTTTGCATTCATTCCATGTTTGTATCTCCAACATATTTTTGCACACTTAGCATTTGATTTAAATTGCATTTATCTCTATAAAGCCTTTTCAAAAGATCAACCAAATAAGAATTTTCTGAAAGCAAAAGCATATATTTTTCACCTTGACTCTTTTTGTAATCATCAAATTATTTTGTAGCATCTGGTATTTATTAACATTTAAAGATGATGAGGCACAAACACATCCACTAGCTTTATAACTTGAAACAAGCTTTTCATTTACTTCTTTCAAATTGCAAAGTTCAGATTGCAATTCAGCAATTTTTGAAACATGCCATTTGAGATTACCTTTTAGCCTATTATTGGTTTGTGCAAGCTTTTGGGCCTCTTTTGCATCTCATGAAAAGCATCAATAATATTATCATATTCAGAAGTTATCTTAGTTTCAGCACTTGAGAATTCTTCATCATCACTTAGTGTGGAAGTGAAGCAAACATTTGCTTCTTCATTCTCACTTGTTGATTCGGAGGTTGTTGAATCATTGTCTTCCCATACTATGTATGCCTTATTTGGTTTCCCTTCTTTCTTTGTATTTCTAATAGGACATTCAAATTTGATGTGTCCGGGCTTACCACATTCGAAGCAAGTGAAGTTAGTGGAGTTGTTGTTGTTGCTGTCCTTTCTCTTGTTGAAGTTTGACAACTTTTTGTTCTTGTTTCTTCTCAACTTGCTGAATTTATTCACTATTAGGTTCATATGTTCATCATATTCATCTTCATAACTTGAGTCTTCTTTTTCAACATTTAATGATTCAGTTTTCAGGGCTATACTCTTTTGCTTTTTGTCTGCATTTTCAGAACGTGTTAATTATGACATTTCAAGTTCATACTCAAGAAACTTACCGAAAAGTGTTGCCATGGACATCTTGAATAGATCTTTTGATTCCTTGATTGCTGTAAATTTTGGTTGCCATGATCTTGTAAGACATTTTAGGATTTTGATGTTTAACTCTTCAGCATCAACGGTCATTCCAAGACCAAGAAGATGATTCACAATGAGAGTGAACCTTGTTTGCAGCTGAGAAATGTTTTTTGTGGAATTCATCTTGAACATCTCATACTCATGAATCAAGGCATGCTTCCTTGACCTTCTAACTTCGTCAGTGTCTTCATGAGTTACTTCCAACATTTCCAACATTTCTTTCACGCTTTTACACCTGACAGTTCTAAAGAATTCATCATCAGAAAGAGCAGATGTAATCATGTTTTTAGCTTTAAAGACATATTGTATAACTCTTTTTTCTGCTTCTGTCATCTCATCCCACTCCTTAGGAATTCTTTCAATATCAACAACTTTTGTAGGAATCAAAGGACCCTTCTCAATAGCATTCGAAGCACCTGGTTCGTTTGATTGAATAAAGATTTGCATACAATTTTTCCAAAAGTTAAAATGCTTTTCCTCAAACATCAGAGGACGATTGAGAGAGGCTCCCTCTTTAAAATTTATTTGTGTAGTATTCATTTTCTTTGAAAAAGAAAGTGATCTTGAATAACTTTCAAGAACCAACTCTTGATACCAATTGTTAAAACAATGAATACACTCAAATACCAAAAGGAGGGGTGAATTGGAATAACCTTCACCTTTTTAAAATTCTTTATAAAATCAGAGTTTATGATCTTAATCACTTTTTAAAATCAACACAACTGTAATTCAATCAAACCACTCAGTCCAAGATTCCTATCACAAAACCAGCACATGCTGAGTAATGAAGAAATCACAACAGCTGAGAGATCAAGATAACAAGAAGAGATCAAACAATATAAATTAACACAAGCACATATACTGGTTCACTTCTCCAAAGAAGCTACATCCAGTTCTTCTAATCAAACTAGATTAGAGTTCCACTAATTCAAAAGTATTCTTGACAAGCAATTACAAGTGATTTTCTCTATAAACCTAGACAAAGAATCAGAGTTCTAACACCTATTAGAAATCAAATCACCAAGATCCTGAGAACCCTACTCAGATCTTTACCCCTAGAGAACATTACTCTAGAAAGCTTTGAAAAAAACTCTTTGAACTTAGCCTTACAAAGTTATTTTGAAACTCAAAACAATCTACAAGAAAGCTTAAGAGAGACACAACCTATGATCCTCAATGGATGAATGAATGCACAAATGATTTTACCAATCAACACCAGGTTGTATGAATATCAAAGCTCAGAATCAACTCTCTTGAAAAAATGTTTCTTGACTCATCTTCAAGTATGAAGCAAAATGATCTTTTAAAAACCTTGCATCAAAACAATTTTTGCCACATGGCAAGCAATTTTAAGTATCTTTGATTTTGAAATTGAATTCCTCAAAGGTACCTTAAACTATCTTCTTGATTATCTTACTCGTGAATATTTACAAGGGAGAAATCAGTGATAGTAATTGAATTCCTCAAAGGTACCTTAAACTATATTCCTGATTATCTTACTCATGAATATTTACAGCGGAGAAATCAGTGATAGTATATATATATATATATATATATATATATATATAATGATATATTTATATAATTTGTAAATGCATCCCTTGGGGGCATAAACTCATAATACACTTCAATGAATTTATGTGTACAAGGAAAAGAAATTCTAATTTTCCAAATTCAATAAGATATAAAATGCCTGCACATTTCTTTGTTCCAAATCATACATTATAAAATAATATTTTATATACATATAATATAAAAAAAATAGTTAACCAAAGATTTCCAATTGAATTTAACTATAGGCAGGTACAATAGACCCAGATTTGCGGACCTTGCAAATAGTATGCCTCTTTTTTCAAAGTCCGCAGAATTGTATTGAGTTTTCAATTCTGACCTATGAAACCCGCGGACCTAGAGGGTTTTATTCGTAGATTCATGGACTACCCGTGTTCTTTCCTTTAGAGAACACTACTCCAGAAAAAGCTCTAAAGAAACTCTTTGATCTTAGTACTTACAAGAATTAAAAGAGACAAGTCAATTCATAGTAAGAGTTCAAGATAGATACAACCTTATGATCCTCAGAGGTTGAATGAATGAATTTTACCAAGCAAATTCAGATTGAATGAATGTTAATGTTGAAAAGTAGCTCTCTTGAAAAACTCTTGAAGAATCTTGTTCAAGACACTATGATCAATGAAGCAATAGTTCTTGGGTTTCGAAACAAGATGTATGAAACTCAGAAAATCTTTTTCTCACACTTTGAAAGCTTTGGGAGTAATGAGTAATTCGTAAAATCAATTTCTCTTTATTAATGCAAATGTTCAGACCCAACTGCTTTTTATAGAAAACATATTTAACTGCATGTAATTGATTAAAATGTTAAGTAATTGATTATTTTAACCAAAGTAATCGATTAATATACAAAATAATCGATTAAAGTGTTCTTAGCATAATCTGGAAAAGATTTATGAACAATGTAATCTATTAAAATGACCTATAATCGATTAATGCAGTCGGTCTCAGAATTGAGATAAGCATGTGTAATCGATTACAATTGAGTGATAATCGATTAAGGCAGTCAGCCATGTTTTGTGTTTTTGTGTTGTGTAATCGATTATAATTTGCTTGTAATCGATTAAAATCTTCTTCATGACTTTGTAATAGATTACACAAGCTGGTAATCGATTAAAACAGTGCATAAATGCATTTTCCAAAACTTAAACCATGAGAATTTCTTTCTAAATGCAAACATGTAACCTTTTATGATATTCTTAAATCATGTATGCATATTTATGATTATGTTTATGCAAATGCAAGGATCGCAAGATAAGCCTCTTGAACAACTTAACAAATTACAAATTCTTCAATTGAATGACATGTAAAAAGCTAAACTCCTTTAAGCAAAAGGCTTCATCCTTGATTTGATCTTCTTTCCAACTCCTCATGTATCCAACAATCACCCCCTTTTTGGCTTTGATAATGCCAAATACCAATTGAACATTTGTTGTCCCTTTAATTGCATGAGAGAGATGAATGATAAGAGCTTCATACTTAACCTGAAATCAACTTAGCCTTTTGTTAAGATCAAGTGTTAAGTAACCTTGCATAGACATAGATAATTTCTTTGATTGCCCCCCTTTTAGATAATTTTTCATAGAATTTAGATTTCTAATTTCAGAGCAATAAGAATTTATTTTTTTTCCTCAAATGTTCATATAATCAACATTTATTCAATGTCAAAACAGGATAAGCAAAGAAGAAATGAACAAGAAACAGACCTTTTTATTCAATAATGAAAAGGGATACAATGCTGAAAATTTAAAAACAGAATTGAAAGCAAAACATTAAGCAATTTTCAAAACATGAAAGAAAATCACATGCAACAAGAAAACAAACACAAACAACCTAAGCTAGAGCTTATCAAACTCATCAAGAACCATCGAAAAACTGTACTTATAGAGATTTTCAAGCTAGAATTTGAATTTTGAATGTGTAACAACTATTTCGAGTACCCAAAAGATTAAATGCACAGAAGCGGGTTTGAATTTTGAACTTGTGATAAGATTGGCAGTTTAGATTTCCAAGAAATCTGCAGATTTTAGCAATAACGCCATAGATAATCGATTATCAAAGCTTGTAATCGATTAATTCATAAGCAAACAAAGCCACTGCAACAAGGTGTAATCAATTAAACCGAAATGTAATCAATTACTCCAGTGAGCCAAAACAGAGTAACACACTATAATCGATTACCATTTAGAGTAATCGATTAAATCAGAGTGATTTTGGTTCAGAATAAGCTTTGTATGATATGTAATCGATTAATTCGTTGAGGTAATCAATTACTCCAGAGTTTTCAAATTTCTGGATTCAGTCTAGACAGCAAGTAAGCAATTAATTCATCAAGGTAATTGATTACTTAAGCATAAAATTGTTTCTAAAAAGCATTCAATAATCAAATAATCAATTATTTTGCTTAGTAATCGATTATTACAGTCCATTATGCAGAATATACAGTGATCATGCAGCAGGATTTTCATTGTTATGCATTTTTGATATATGGTTAATCATTATGTGAATCATCAATTAGAAAGGCAATTTAAATAGCACCCTAACATATGTTGGATTCATCAAGTATACCTAGCATGTTTCTAAGTGCATAAAACCTATCTCTTGCCAAGGATTTTGTAAAGATATCAGCCAATTGATTAAGTGTATCTACAAACTCAATTTTACAGTTACCTTTTCGGATATGATCCCTGAGGAAGTGATGCCTTATCTCAATGTGTTTGGTCCTTGAATGCATAATTGGATTCTTGGATATGTTGATGGCACTTGTGTTGACACAGAGCATGGGTATTGCCTTTAACTTTACACCAAGATCTTGTAGTTGTTGCTTTAACCATAGATTTTGAGCACAACAACTTCCAGCTGATATGTACTTGGCTTCAACAATTGATAAAGCAACACAAGATTGCTTCTTGCATTGCCAAAAGATTAGTGAACTACCTAATAGGTGCCAAGTTCCAGTAGTACTCTTCCTATCCAATTTGCATGCTGCAAAGTCAGAGTTAGAATATCCAATTAAGAGTAGAGATGCACATTTAGGATACTAAAGTTCCACTCTTGGTGTTGACTTGAGATATTTGAAGATCCTCTTGACTACAGTGAGGTGTGATTCTTTAGGATTTACTTGAAATCTAGCACACAAGCACACACTCAGTATTATGTCTGGTATACTAGCAGTCAAATACAACAAGGATCCAATCATTCCTCTATATTTTGACTCATCAACACTCTTTCCTTTTTCATCTGAGTCAAGATAGGTTGATATAACCATTGGAGTTGCAGCATCCTTGCTTTTCTCCATTTCAAACTTCTTGATTATTTCCAGGCAATACTTGGTTTGACTAAGAAATGTCTCATTCTTCATTTTCTTGAGTTGAAGTCCAAGGAAGAATATTAGTTCTCCTATCATAGACATTTCAAACTCATTCTGTATTGGGATAGAAAATTCTCTGCACAAAGATAGATTAGTTGAACCAAATATGATATCATCAACATAGATTTGAACCAACAAGATGTCATTGCCACTTTTCTTGATGAACAAATTTTTGTCCACTTGTCCTCTTATGAAAGATTGGCTAAGCAAGAAGTTGCTCAATCTCTCATACCAATACCTTGGAGCTTGTTTAAACCATAAAGAGTTTTTCTCAATTTAAACACATGGTTTGAATATTTGTAATCAACAAAGCCAGGAGGTTGATCAACATAGATTTCCTCCTTAATATATCCATTTAGAAAAGCACTTTTAACATCCATTTGAAACATTTTAAAGTCCATTAAACATGCATATGCAAGCAGCAACCTAATGGCTTCTAACCTAGCTACTGGAGCATAGGTTTCATTATAGTCTATGCCTTCCTCTTAGTTGAAACCTTTTGCAACCAATCTAGCCTTGTTTCTAACTATGATGCCACTCTTGTCAAGTTTGTTTCTGAAAACCCACTTGGTGCCAATAGGTTTATGAAAAGAGGGTCTAGGAACAAGTTCCCAAACTTCATTTCTCTTGAATTAATCCAGTTCATCATGCATGACAATCATTCAATGTTCATCAAGCAAAGCTTGGTCAATGCTCTTTGGTTCAATATGTGAAACAAAAGCCATATGACAACAAAGATTTCTTAGTGAGGATCTAGTAGAAACTCCCTTGGAAACTTCCCCAATTATGTTGTCAAGGGAAAGGTCTCTTGAAGTTCTCCAATCCTTGGGATTTTGAATAGGTGTTGATTGTTCCTTTTCTTCATTTGATTCTGCCTTTTCTTTTTCATTTGATCCATTTAGTTAAATAAATTCTTCCATTGGACCTGCATCAATATCACACTCTTTTTCCTCTTTGAAGGAGTTAGATTCATCACATATAGCATGAACTGATTCCTCTATGCACAATGTTCTTTTGTTAAAGACTCTAAAAGCTTTACTTTGCAAAGAGTAACAAGGAAAGATTGCTTCATCAGCTTTAGCATCAAATTTACCAAAAGATTCTTTACCATTGTTTAAAACAAAACACTTGTAGCCAAAAGCTCTTAAGTGAGAAATGTTTGGTTTTGTACCTTTGTAGAGTTCATAAGGGGTTTTCTATAAAATAAGCTTTATGAGTAATCTATTCAAAGTGTAGCAAACTGTACTCACAGCATCTGCGCAAAAATGTTTAGGCAAATTTGTCTCATTAAAAAGATTTTTTGCTCCTTCTTCAAGGGATCTATTTTTCCTCTCCGCGACACCATTTTGTTGGGGTGTTCTTGGAGCTGAAAATTTGTGGTTGATTTCATTTTCTTCACAAAACTTTTCTAAGTACTCATTTTGGAATTCACCACCATGATCACTTCTTATTGAGATAATATTGCAAGCTTTTTCATTTTGAATGACCTTGGCTAATTTTCTAAATGCCATGAAAGCATCACTCTTGGATCTTATAAACAAAGTCCATATGAATCTAGAGTAATCATCAATAATAACAAGCCCATAGAAATTACCCCCCCAAACTCATAATTCTAGAAGGACCAAATGAATCCATATGAAGCAATTCAAGGGGTCTAGAGGTGGAAACTACATTTTTACTTTGAAAAAAGATCTTAGTTTGTTTCCCTTTTTGACAAGCATCACATATTTTGTCTTTCTCAAACTTAAGCTTAGGCAAGCCAATGACTAAATCCTTTATTATAAGCTTGTTCATATGATGCATGATTATGTGACTAGCTCTTCTATGCCATAGCCATGTATCATTAACTTTGCTAACAAGGCAACTAGTATTGTGAATGAATGCATGTTCAATAGAGAGAATATAGATGTTACCCTTTCTTTTACCAACATGGATAACCTCACCTGTTTGACCATCACATATCAAACAACAATTGTCATTGAAGGAGACTTTGAGTCCTTTGTCGCATAGTTGGCTTATGCTTAGGATATTGTACTTCAAACCTTCCACATAAAGCATATTTCTTATCTTTGCTTTGAAGTTGCCTGCTATATTTCCTTCTCCAATGATTTTTCCTTTATTATTATCACCATAAGTGACATATCCTCCATCTTTAGGAATCAAGTTTGTGAGCATGGACATGTCACCTGTTATGTGTCTAAAGCAACCACTATCAAGGTACCATAATGCTAATTTTGCTCTTAGGCACACCTTTCATTCAACACTTGAGAATTCTTCATCATTACTTATTGTAGAAGTGAAGCACACATTTGCTTCTTCATTCTCACTTGTTGATTCATAAGTTATTGAATCATTGTCTTCCCATGCTATGTATGCCTTCTTTGGCTTCCCTTCTTTCTTTGTCTTTCTCTCACCTAATTGCTTCTTCAAAAAGATTGGACATTCAGATTTAATGTGTCAAGGCTTACCACATACGAAGCAAGTGAAATTGGTATAGTTGTTGTTGCTTTCATTTTTCCTGTTAAACTTTGACAACTTTTTGTTTTTATTTCTTCTCATGAACTTGCTAAATTTCTTCACTATTAGATTCATATGTTCATCACTTTCATCTTCGCTTGATTCTTCTTCCTTTTCCATATTAGATGATGCAGTTTTCAAGGTTATTCCTTTGTGTTTCTTCTCGGCATCTTCTGCATGTGTTAGCTGTGACATTTCAAGTTCATACTCAAGAAGTTTACCAAAAAGTGTAGTCATGGACATCTCGGATAGATCTTTTGATTCCTTGATTGTCATAACCTTTGGTTGCCAAGGTCTTGTGAGACGCTTCAGGATTTTGATGTTCAATTCTTCAACATCAAAAGTCTTCCCGAGACCAAGTTGACAATGTGAGTGAACCTTGTTTGGAGTTGAGATATGTTTTCTGTGCTGCTTATTTTGAACATTTCATATTCATGAATCAAGGCATGCTTCCTTGATCTTCTAACTTCATATGTTCCTTCATGAGTGACTTCCAACATCTCTCACATCTCCTTTGCGGTTTTACATTTAACAGTTCTAAAAAATTCGTCAGAAGAAAATGCAGAAGTAATCATATTCTTAGCTTTAAAATCATACTGCACAACTCTTCTTTCTAAATTTGTCATCTCATCCCACTCCTTGGGAATTCTTTCATTATCAACTCTTTTCGTAGGAATAAAAGGACCTTTTTCTATTGAATTCTAAGCATCGAGGTCATTTGACTTAATGAAAATCTGCATTCTACTTTTCCAAAAACTAAAATGCTCTCCTTCAAACATCGGAGGACGATTGAGGGAGGCACCCTCCTTGAAGATAATCTGGGTGATACTATTTTTTTTAAAAAAAAGATAGTGATCTTGAATAATACTCAAGAACCAGCTCTTGATACCAATTGAAAACAATGATGAACACACACAATTAATTAACAGGGGGTGAATGGGTTAAAACATGGATTTTTAAAAACTAGCAGCGGAGTAGAGATCGTATCACAAGTTTTCTCTTGTTAAAACAGAAACTTTCAATCAATTAAGATTCACCCTACACTTCAAGCACATGCAGAAAATATTTTAGTAGATCTTGAAAGAGATTAACCACAAGATAAGCAAGTTTAAGATAGCATGAATTAGAATCAAGAGAAGCTACATCCAGTTTCTTCTAACCAAACTTGAGTAGAGTTCCACTAAATCAAAATATGTTGTCTACAAGCTTTACAAGTGATTACCTTTGTCAAACCTAGATAAAGAAATTAAAATCTAAAACCCTATTAGACTTCTAATCACAAAGAACCAGAGAACACTACCCTGTTGTTTCCTGTAAAGAACACTACTCCATAAAAAGCTCTAAAGAAAATCTTCAATCTTAATACTTACAAGAATTAAAAGAAACAAATCAATTCATAGTAAGAGTTCAAGAGAGATACAATCTTATGATCCTCAGAGGTTGAATGAATGAATTTTACAAGAAAATTTAGATTGAATGAATGCTAATGTTGAAAAGCAGCTCTCTTGAAAAACTCTTGAAGAATCTTGTTCAAAACACTATGATTAATGAAGCATGAGTTCCAGGGTTTTGAAACAAGATGTATAAAACTTAGAAAATCTTTTTCTTATACTTTGAAAGCTTTGGGAGTAATGAGTAATTTGTAAAATCAATTTCTCTTTATTAATGCAAATGTTTAGACCCAACAGCTTTTTATAGAAAACAGATTTAACTACATGTAATCGATTAAAACGTTACGTAATCGATTAAAACGTTACGTAATCGATTAATATATAAAATAATCGATTAAAGTGTTCTTAGCACAATCTGGAAAAAAAAATTATGAACAACGTAATCAATTAAAATGACCTGTAATCGATTAAGGCAGTTAGTCTCAAAATTGAGATAAGCCTGTGTAATCCATTAGGATTGAGTGATAATCGATTAAGGTAGTCAGGCATGTTTTGTATTTTTGTGTTGTGTAATCGATTACGATTTGCTTGTAATCGATTAAAGTGTTCTTCATGGCTTTGTAATAGATTACACAAGCTGGTAATCGATTAAAGCAGTGCACAAATGCATTTTCCAAAACTTAAACCATGAGAATTTCTTTCTAAATGCAAACATGTAAACTTTTATGATATTCTTAAATCATGTATGCATGTTTATGATTATGTTTATGCAAATGCAAGGATCGCAAGATAAGCCTCTTGAACAACTTATCAAATTACAAATTCCTTCAATTGAATGGCATGTAAAAAGCTAAAATCCTTAAAGCAAAGGGCTTCATCCTTGATTTGATCTTCTTTCCAGTTCCCCTGTATCCAACAATCTCCCCTTTTTTGGCTTTGATCATGCCAAATACCAATTGAACATTTGTTGTCCCTTTAAGTGCATGAGAGAGATGAATGATAGGAGCTTCATACTTAACCTGAAATCAACTTAGTCTTTTGCTAAGATCAAGTGTTAAGTAACCTTGCATAAACATAGATAATTTCTTTGATTGCTCCCCCTATTTTAGATAATCTTCCATATAGTTTAGATCTTTAATTTCAAAGCAATAAGAATTCATTTTTTTGGGAATTTATAGAGATAAGATGAAATTAATATAAATTTATTTAGTTTAAAAACTAGAAAAGAAACATAGATGAAATTTTACATGTATAAATCCTTTCCCAACCATTTTTCATACATCATCCCTATGCTCTCATGCAATTGACGTCCTCTTCTACCTTAACACACACGTAGCTCTCAAAAGATAAGCATAGGCCAAATTGTACTATATAAGAAATTAAAAGGCTAAAAAGAGATGAACAATAACCATAAGGAGACTATAAAAGGCATCTATTGCACCACTATTTCTTCACACCTTACTCTTCTCTCTTTCACGCTGTTTCTATAAACCCACAACCCTCTCTACAGTTCTCTCTCTCTCCCTCTCATCTTCTTCATCCTTTCTCTCACTTAAAACCTCCATTGGAAACTAAATCCAAAGCTTTCGACACTCCATTTCCATCTTTCACTTCATCAACACAACAAAGATTTGATGCAAGGCACCTCCCTTTCTCCTCTTGTTGTTGTACGTCCACTTTGCAAGGTAAGGGGGGAGTGAGACTTGATTTCCTTGTTCTTATATTATATTTTAATCTTGTAAAGACAAATATCACAAGAAGGAAAATTGAATTGTGATTTTTAGAAATTTTAAAAACAACAATGTTATTGTCTGATAATAAAAAAAACATAAAAGAACATGGATCAAATATTCACAAAATGGTTTAGACGATAGCCTTAGATTTTACTAAACAAAAATATATTTTCAAAAGCAAAATATAAATTCAAACCTTGAATTAGTTTAAAGCACTAAAGAAAGAAAAAAAAAAAAGATAAGATGCAAGAAGTTATATTGGTTCGTCGCAACAACTAAGACTACGTCCAATTCTTGAAAAACCAAGTTCCATAAACTTCAACAAGTTATAAGTATTCTTTGTCCTACCAAGCTCAAGCTCTACACCAAACTTGTCACAAACAGTATTCTTTGTCCTACCAAGCAACTACTGGTTCTAATACAAAACAAAAGATTTGTTTATTTGTTTGCATAGTAACTAACATTCAATCCTCTTACATAAGGATATACAATCTCAACATGTAGTCTTTTCTCTCAAGATAATCAAATTGTTTTGAGAGCTATTCTAAACTTTACAAGAATTTACAAAGAGCTTTTTACATAAAGAAATTGAATATGAGCGCTTCAATCGATTGTTTATGTCTTCATAGCTTCTGGTATTTATAAGCCTTCTTCAAAAAATGTTTGTTGTCTCTAAACGAATAGATTTCTCTCTTTAGCTTGTGTCGGAAGAATGTGGTCATTGCAGCATTTAATGTTTGCATTAAATTCACACATTTCTTTATGCTTGAAAACCACTTTTCTTGGCTATCATGTTGAACACTCCAATAGAAAACCACTTTCTTTTGTGTCAAAGAGCAGGTCTGCATAGCAGAATGCTTCTTTTGATGGAAATTAGCAAATTTCAAAACTTGGACTTCATTTATTCTTCATAGGATTCGATAGATCCTAGGAGAATGTCCCTGCAAAATAATTTTCAGACACAAAATATTAAATGAAATCTTAAATGTCATCCTTTAATGTTGTATCAGATCAAGACTTTAGCTTATTATCGTCTGAACCATCAGACGTAGATTCGCAAAGTATGTACTGATATCGCTTTAACATTTGTATTTGTTCACATCTAATCAAAATAATTTAAGAGTCTTGATTTGTCTTAAGACACAAATGTCTTTTGACTTAACATAGCTCCGACCTTTTGATATTTTCTTGTATCACTTTACATTCTTATCTATTTCCTTGTTAAATTTCCATTTTATCATAATTTTTTTATTATTATGGACTTGTGGCTACTGTAAGTGGTTCTCTTCTGGATGGGACCATGTCCAATTTTCCACTTGATTTCTTTTATTTGGCTTGATCTTCTGATATCTCTATTTTTTTTATTTGAACCCCCATGTTATTTTTGGTTATTCCACATTTGCGAATGACCATCTTACAGGGGAAACTCTGCCAATTTTGATCTTGTGTTTTACTTAATTTAGGATGCAACTCAAATATTTTGTTTTACTGGACACCTTATTTAAATAATAATAATAATAACATAACTTTGGGTCCTGTTAATATATAGATTCGGCGATGGTGTCTTAACGGAGGAAATTGCACTTTAACACTAAATTTAATTTAAAGAAGAAGAAGAAGAAGAAGAAAGTTAAGAGAAATGGTAAATTAAAAGTGTGTGCATGTGAGTTAGGAAAGATTTGGTGAGGTTGAGAGAAGAAAGGAAAGAGAAATAAAATAGGATTTTTTTATTCAATTTTACAAACAAATGTTTCAAATTAATAAATTTATTGTCTTTCCAAATTTAATCATGGTTGAAATAATGGGTTTTAATAAACTGTATTTAGCCATGGAATAATAAACCCAAAAGAAAGAATTAATACATGAGGCCTAATAACAACTCTCAGTTTAGAAAGAAGCAAGCCACTAAACTGCTGGAATTTTCTTTATATAAAACATTGACGTGTTTGAACTTGGATGAATAAGCAAACTAATTTTTTTGTGTTCATTGAGTCTCTAAATCACAGCCTCATGAACTGCTTTTCAGGGGTCACTATTGCATAAAAGGGATTTAACATCGGTTTTGGAGGAGTTTCAATATTGGTTTAGAACCGATGCTGAAATGACCGTCGTTGAAAGTAGGCATTTTCAACATCGATTTTTAAGTCGATGTTGAAAATCATTATCTACATCGGTGCTGGCTAAAACCGATATAGAAATGTGGCCAAAATTGTGTATTCTGAAGCATTTTCTACATCAGTTCTAAAAAAAATCGATGTTGAAGTTGTATACAACATCAATTTTTGGGAAAATCGATGTTGAATGTGCTATGCCACATCGCTTTTAGACCAACAGATGTTGTTTTTTGCAATTTTTAATATTTTGTCTATTTTTATAATGAACCAACCTGCAAATCAAAACATTATTAGGAAAATAATGGCATATATATATATATATATATATTATGTAAAAATATACATTATTAGGAAACAAGATAACACATTATTGAATAACCACAATATTTCACTTGCAATGACAGTGTCTATCCTATCATACCATATAATTATTGGACATTGTAAAATTTTGAAATTTGTAATTGCCATTAGATCAAAATTATATGTTAATAAATATAGGTATTCTAGTTTCTCACAAAAACAAATTATGTATTGTTCAAATAGTTAAACAATCAATTTTTCTCCTAAAAGTTGCTACAAACATTCCAGTACCCACAACTTCAAGTAACTAGGGGCCACATAAAACTGTAATTCTACATGTATGCTCAAAAAACAGAAGGATGTCCCCCATGGGCCATGGTAGTCCCTAGAAAAATATAATTACAACTGAAATTTGTTCTTCTGTCTTAATAATTTAATCTTAAATTAGTCATTGTTCATTCAGAAAATTTATAAAAAGATGAAAACACAGGAAAGTCAATTACTTTGCATGTAAGACTACAGAGGTTCTAAGTTGACATTTGGCATGGACAAGGGACAACAAAAGATTTTTTTTCCTTGAGCAATCAAAACAATGTTAAAACATTCACTCATTATAGAACATTATGCATCTGAGATTCAACTTATAAAACTAACATAATTTTAACATTAAAACTCATATCCTAAAATAAAATCCAGACATAAATGTTTTACAAGTCAACTTATTATAAGCACGAAAAAATACTATATAAATCTAATCAATATGGTGTCCCACTCAAAAACAAAAAAACAAAAACAAAAACCCAAGCAGTAATTGGATCTAGGCATAATGTCCATGCATCTCCCTGCCCAAAATTTCATGAGATCCACATTTACATGAAATCATACCAAAACAAGCAGTAATTGGATATAGGCAGAATGTCCATGCATAAATAATTGAAAGGTTAAAATTCTCCACATAAAACTAATTCTTTCTTACTTATAGTAAAACAGTTAAACATCTTTTCTAGAGCAGAAGATAATTCTGGATATGTAGAGTAATTCTTCAAGTCTATTTTCCTTAAAATAGAGAGCACCATCCATATTGACCTTGATGAACAATGCACCAACCCCCATTTTCCCATCAACTTCTTCATTTTTATTTGAAGTAGTTGCCAATGAATTTTTCCAGAATGATCTTATAGGAGGCCACCCCACAAATTGAGCCCTGGGACACAAGGATGATTAGAGGTGATTTCCACAGTTAAACCCAACTTCCCAAACTTAATGTGATCAGTTATAGTTTTCCACTTACTTGGTAACGGGTGCCCTATTGTTATTATTTGCAGAACCATTGATTCTACTTCTTTCATTTTGGTTTACTGAGCCCCAACCTTATCAAGGGTAGAACCAATTTTTAATCCTAAGTTAAAACAAGCCTGAGAGATAGTATCAGATTGGCGGCCTCCGAATCAACTAGAAATTTCCCCTACATGATAGATTGGGGGACTTTTAGTGTCTGGCCAAGCAAGCAATTAAAAAGTACATGTTCTTCAAGTAAATTGATGTTTAGCTATGAGGAGAAGTCGTTTATGGCATCTAAGAACCCTCTTTTGTTTCCCAAGACAACAGTTTTGGCTTAAGAATGGTGATCATCAGTCAAAGGATGCAACAGAAACAAAGGTTTTTCATCTAATTGAGTTGAGCTTCTTAAGCAAAGATTAGAATCTCTTTCAGAAGAAACTCAACAATGTCAAAGAGACCAAGACTTACCTAACTAACACTATGCATAAGGCACAGTCTCCTTGTGTGATGATGTAAACCATCTCAAGAAAGTATAAATTGTGTTTCATTTTACAAACATGATCCTGGATTATGAAAATAACACAAAGCAAATATTAATTCCTCATTGTCCTAAAACTTGTTTTCCATGATGTAAGTTTCATTAGTTTAGCAGAAGTCAAGTTAAATGAATATCTAAGTTTTATCCTTAAAAACAATACCCAGAACCAACATAAGACTTCACCCCAACACCTCACCAAAACAAGAAGTAGTAGTAAGATAAATACACATAGACATATTAATAAAGTAGGGAAAAAAAAAAGAGAAAGAAAGGTTGTTTTAGCACCTGGATGAAAGAAAGCTTTGTTAATACATTTGAATGAATTGAAGGGAATGGGATTGTGCCTACCATGTTGAAGCTTCTTTTCACAAAACTCCTTTATTCCCTTGTGCTCAGCCATTGGCTTTTGCAAATAATCATAAAAATAGTATGGATTTGGAACTATATCGTGTAATATTTGGCTGCCACATACAAACCAAAATTGAAATCCAAAACTACAACATCACCTAGAATGGGGTCGTGAACACTATGATCCTCTCATCCCCAAAACTAGACCACAACCCATCTATGAAGCATTCAACAGGAACCATTTCCACTATTAGTTGCTGCTTGGAACCAAAATTGGAAGCAAGTGTGATCATGGGGAGCACAACACCATTAACATCTTCAAATTGACTAAAAATAGTTCATAAGTTCCAAGAATTAAATGTACAATGCATAATCAAATAGATTAACTAGAAAATTAGAGAAAAATTACTTCACAATGGTCACTGCAGGAAGAGGTTACCTAACTACCACCCCTGTAACGCTTAAAATTTTGATAACTGAAAATATATGTTTGATGTATTTCTTGTATTATTTGATTATTTGATTAGTTTAGGATAGTTGAATGTTATGTAAATTACCCTTGTACAATTGCTTGGTGTAGAGTTGTTTGACTACGTTGAAAAAAAGTGATTCTGAGTTTGACCCAAAACCTATTTTGGTAAAATCACAATTCTGGATTTCTTACTGTTGGATTGCCTTCACATTTTAAAGGTAGGTTCCTAACCCACATATGCAAAGTTTGACCATTGGGATTTGTGAAATAACATCTAAAGCATGAGATAATAACTTCTCCCAGAAGCAGTGAAATTTCAAAAATTGGGTCAGCTCGCCTAGGTGAGCCAAATTTGCCTGGGCGAGTCAAGTTGGTTATAAATTCACACAACAGCGTCAAAAGCATGAAAAATTGGTCTCCATCTTCCCCCAAAAGCCACCCAACCTCCCATCATCCTCCTCCACCAGCCACGACCATTGGTGATCGCCACAATCCATCGTTTCTTGCTATTGAACCACCGCACGGAGAGGAACACTTTAATCAGCGCGAAATCTTCAAAACTCAACTCAAGGATTCAGTAGAGAAGGAGCCTCAAATCCTCCTTTCTTGGTTTCTTAGAGTAACTATGGTTTCCTTGTCTTCTCCTAGCTAGTTTGAAGCCTTTCTTGATATCTCTTGTGATTTGGATACTGTTATTCGGTGTTTTTACACTTCCTTTCAAAAACCTTTGAAAATGAGACATTGTAAAAGTTTCCTTTTTATAATATTGATTTCATTTTTGTGACCTTCTTTGAGTCCCGATTGCATTGGTGTGATTGAAATTTCAAAATGATGTCCTTTTGATGTGGACATTCAAAACATCATTTTAGTCCTTTTTTAAATTTGAGTGGGTATTTGATCCCGAATGTTAATGTTAACCTTGTCTTTGAAATCTATACTAAATTATCTTCAATTTGGCATATAGAGATCTACATTTGGGGCAAAGCACGTGAACTTGAGAGATCTCAAAACGACGCTACTAGAAGCTAACAGAGATAGGTAAGGGGAGTTTATTGTTTGGTTACAGTTTTTGGATACCATAGTTGGGGGTCAAAGAACCCAATTATGGAGATATATGTTTGTCCTTGTTATGTGTTGGTTTTCAAGAAATACTATGTTTTAAACTAATGGGATGCGATATATTTATTATTAATGTATGTTTGTTCCTGTTGTGTGCTCATTTTCAAGAAAAAATGTGTTTTTAACTAATGGGATGCGATGAATTTATTATTGATAGATAAAACTGTGATGATGTTGTTGTTGTAATGATTAGATTTTTGGGATTTTTGTATTAATTATAGATGAGACTCTGCCCAAAACTTTATAATATGTTCTCCTATTTAAATTATTTATTAAATTTTTAAATGGACATAAAAGTTATTTTCTACATTGTAGTCCTCCTCTTTAATTTAGAATTTTCCTAAAATACTAGTCTCGTGGTAATAAGGATTGTGAATGAATGAGATTTATGATGTTGATGATGATATTGAAATGAGATTATGTTGATGATTATATAAATGTGAGATGATATCGATGTTTATGATGATGATGTTGAAATGAAATGATGTTGATGTTATTGATGATATTAAAATGAAATGATATTGATGTTGTTAATGATATTGAGATTGAGATGATATTGATGTTGATGATGACATAGATGAGAGATGATGTTAATGTTGATGATGTCATTGTGATGGATGTATTACAAACTTGGGGGGTACAGTGACCTGTTGATATCCCTGTGGGAAAGAATTTACGAATTTTGAGCATTCCTGGAGAGGAGAAGGGATTGCTTAGGATTCTGTTCTCTATCCACGATCAGTGCATTGATGAACCCATGTTTGTATGTTGTGTATGTGCATGGGGGTGCATGACTTATTGGATATCTTTACGAGAAAGAGTTTACGAATTTTAAGTATTCCTAAAGAGAAAAAGGGATTGCTTAAGATTCCAGTCTCTATCCACGGCCAGTGCATTGATGGTGCCCATGTTTCATACTTCATAATTGCATGGAAATAGAATGATGGCAGTAAGTATCGGGGGTACTTGGAGGCATATCATTCTGTTTGGAACTCCCTTGAGACTCAGGCTGATCACCCTGGGGGGAGCAACCTATGCACGACAGGGTGACCTCAACGAGCTACTGCATCATTTTCCTAAGTGAGAGTGTCATGTGGGCACGCTTACGCTATTTCTTGAGGAAATGGTACCACAATGCATTTGAGAGTTGAGTCAGGTGCATGCATCATTTTGAGCATAATTGATTTGAATGGTGGAAAAAGTGGATGACTAGTTTGTTGAGTGTGTGTTGAACTAATTGATTACTGAGAATGATTATGGTTGCTATTGTTGCTTTCTTTCTAATTATTGATATCTGGAACTTGTTGATTTTGTATAATAAACTCACGCTTGCAAATTTTGTACCGTGTAATTAGTACATGTGATGATCGTGAACTTTCGTTCATGGGAGCAGATGAGTAGTAGTAGATGACCTTGGAGGGAGATCCTTTTTGTTGGAGCCTCCAAGCCGACGTGATATATTTATTAAAAGCTAAATTACGTTTTGATATGTGAATGATATGTAATGGTTTAAAATATACATACATATGTATTTATTTATGTATTTGTGTGTTATTTGATAAGTGTATTATCGCGAAAAATTTACTCGCATTTTTATAATCAAATTAATATAGTTTTTATTAAAAATTGAAATTTTATGTTTAGAGTGGTGATATTGTAGCAACGAGGTAGGTCCTTACATCCCCAGCATGACGGTTAGTCTAACAAATTTGCTTGTGAAAATATCTAATCAACAACCAAGAAGTATTAAACATTGGATAAGAAATACAAACTAATGTGGTTTCTGGAGGATAAGAGAGAAAACAAAAAAGTTTTAAGTAAATAATACAAGCTAAGACACTTATACCTGGTAAGGTAGACATCAATGGGACCCATTGTGCTTCTAAGAGTGATTCTATATCTTTTCTATGGATAGTCCACAGCCTGATGCATAGAAGCAACAATTCTTCATCATGCATCAGAAACATCAGTTTTAAAAAGTTTGTGAACCTTTCATTAATTTATGCCCCAATCTTACTTCCTCCGGATCAAAGACTTCCAGAGTGGTTCCATGAAGAGCTTTAATTGCTATTAGAATTTCATTCTGCTTGTACAAATGAACTCGTATTAATAAAAATAAAAACCTTAATAATAATAATCATAATAAATAGGAGAACACGACAAAAGCAATGTTTATAATAACAAGTGATAATGTAGGAGTGAAATGCAAGAAAATATGACCTGGAATCAAGGTAGGCCCTTAATATTTTCTTCAGTCATGAAAAGGCACCTAAAATAAATGAAATTTGTATAAATTAATAATATAGTGGCAACAATTTACTTTTTCTTATGTAACAGTGGGCAAAGGGAAAATGAATCAAACATGTAGTAGATTACTTCTGGTTGTTTTCATTTTCACTCAAATTCTTCAACCTTTCTTGCATTTCCTTGTCAAAAGTTTAGAAAAATCAGCATTGGCCAATAATTCTATTTTTCTATTGCAAAGCAACCATATTACCTTATTTGATCATCTAATCCCTACTCCTCCAAAGAAAGTTTCTCAACTACATCATTTACATGAGGGTTAGTCTAACAAAAAAACAACACCTACATCACTTACCTTAAGCGCAAAGATATCGCCATCCACCTCACTAGATGTAGAAGATTAATTCCCCCATATTCCAAAAGGTTTGATGTAAGAATTTTGCTCTAATACTACATATAGCTAAACTTCAAGGAACATGCAAAAAAAAATTAAAAATGTGTCACAGTACTTCCAATGTATTATGTTCTTGAGCTTCTTTTCAATGAGACCAATGCCTTCCAAAAAATTAGTTGTCATATATCCTCATCTTTTGCACCTATAAAAAAGGGAAAAAAAATTTAAATACATGCATAATAGAGGAAGAATAAATATAAGCTATTCTGGTCATAATATTTTTTGGAAAAAAATGAGGGACCTCCAAAGTTTTTGCTGCTTTATTTAGGTCAAGAATACCATCCTCTATATGTTTGACCAAATTGATGAACTTTTTTGTCAAGAGACCTGTGAAATTACAGATTTTGTCATTCTTTTCTGGTGGAAATAACTCCATTAACTATACATAACAAAAACGTGAAATAAAAAGAGTTTATTAATTAAGATTGCTTCTAAAATTACCTAAGGAACTGTCATAATGACAACTACTAGCAGGGGTAAGAGGAGAAGGGGAACCTACATGCCATCAAAAATTGTCTGATTAAACACAATATATTATGGCTGAAGTACAGTAAGGAAAAGGTGAATCAGAATTTGTATTTTGGACATAAATTGTTTCCAAGCACTAAAGACTTCTCAGGTAGAATATTGAATGTTGTTGAACGATAAAGATAATAGGAAACTTTCTAACCAGCATTAACACGAACAACAAAACCTGGCAGCGAAACGAGGTCAGCGAGGTCATCAGTGAGCCAATTGACGGCCATGATGTTGTCGATGATGGGGAACACGTTTCCCTTGACAACGCTGACGTGGCTAGGTGTGTAGAATATGCTTCGAGATCTTCCTTGGTATTGTAGCGGCTGTGGAGCATGTGAGTGAAGGTGGGGGCGGAGGAGCAGTTGCGAAGGAGTAGGCCCATGCTGAGGTGGAGGACCGAGTCCAGTTACACCAAGGAGCCAAGTGCGTTTACCATGTCACTCACCTTTGACGGCTCCATTGATGAGAGAAGGGTTCGAGGCATGCAGGAGTAAGATGAATTGAAATTAATATCAAAACCTTAACATCGATTTTTAAAATCCGTTGTTAAGGTATCTCGAACAACACCAGTTTCAAATATAACTGATGTTGATTGAGCACGCACAACATTGGTTTTTAGAAAATTGATGTTGACTGAGTATTGACAACATCAGTTTTTAAAAAGTTGATGTTAAAATTTGGATATCATGTTGACGATGATATTTTATTTACAAAAATGCCACCGCGCATTTTGTAAATCGGTTTTCGTTAAAATCGATATTAATTGACCGTTGCTAAATCCTATTTTTGTATTAGTGAGTCTTCATTTGACATTTATTTTCCACTCCATTTACCTTCAATTGTTTTCTATGTGATGAAATAAAAACCTTGGCAGAGATTTGGTTTTTGTTACCAAATTAGTCTCGGGTTAGTCATTATATAACTGACGGTAGTTTACTATCATTATCATATATATTAGAATCTAAGTCTCACATCTTTCTCTTTTTTGTGTATGTACTTGCTAACTGGATATGTGAAGATGATGATCAATCTAAAAATCAAGCTCTTTTGCTGACATGGTTATTTTGAATATTGCAGAGACTAACGAGAAGATATGAGAAGATACAAAACTCAAAGGCCAATTTTATTTATTCTTGTATTTGGATTAAGGTAGAACTTATTCACTGCTCTAACTAGGATAATTGATGTATGGATTGTAATAGTTAGTATTTTATTTTCCTGTATTTATTTTAGTAACATGAATTGATATTTATTTTAAGAAGATCATTCTTTTTTATATAATATTAATTTATGTATTCCAAATATGTTCAATAAATATTTCATAGAATCACAAAAAATTTATCCTTATTTTTATAATAATTAAAACAAATAAAAAATAATAGTTTGGGTTTTGTCTAATGAAACGGGGTGGTACAACACATAGCCCCCACAAACACAGAGTTGTTAATATGCACCATAGGTTTCATGGCATGGGGTTGCTTCCCTTAAACTCAATTCTAGCCATTTTCTCTTTGAAAGGATCTTTTGTTGGTCTCGGTGGAGGGCATTGTTTATTTCTAAGAATTTTATCTTTGAAAAGTGTTTTCGTTGGTTGAATCGATTTGCCATTGTCGTCGTCCGGTGGTTCATTCCGTGAGCTAGTAGCACCCAAAGAACATGGAAAGAAAGAGAAGCCCTGGTGGTCATATATATAGGAATTGGTAACATATATTTACTAAAAGAATTAGAAGGTATGTATTAGCAATGAACACCTTTATTATTTGACCAAAAGACTATTATTTTTTAGTTAAATCAGTATTAATTAAGGGATAGTTATGAAATGGTAATAATTCAAAATTCTTTTTTTCCTTCCCCACAAGTCCTCTTTTTTGTGTGTGTAATTTCTCCCGATGTGCTATATGTAACACCCTGAAATTTTGATAACTGAAAATATATGTTTAATGTATTTGTTGTGTTATTTGTTTGTTTCACCCATAACTTGCTTCAGTAAAACTACCATCCCGGATTCGTTAACCGTTGGATCGTCTTAAAAACTGGAATGTAGCTTCCCAATCTTTCTTTGTATCTTTTGACCGTTGGGATCTTCAAAATTCCAATTGTTGGCTATTGCGCTAAGCGAGCAAATGTCACGCTCGGCCCAATTCCAAAATTTCCACACAGGAGAAATTGCGCTGAGCGAGGAAAGAACGTGCTGAGCAAGACCTGTAGGCACGCTGAGTGAGCCAGGTTGCACTAAGCGAGGATGTCTGGTTATATATACACACCAGCATTGCAGAAATGCATGTTCTGCGTTTTCTCTCTCCTATTCTCTCTAAAATCACCCAAAAACCCTAGAACCACCCATTTCCACAACCCAAGACCACCATCAACCACCACGGACCACCACAGCTTGCCACAAGACCACGACACGACGAAGAACCTCATAATGAGAGCAGAATCTTCGAAACTCCTCTCAAAGTTTCGGTACAGAATGGAGCTCCCAAATCCTTTTTTCTTTTTTTCCTTGAGGTAATCTTGGTTTCCTTTTGTCTTCTTCTAGCTAGTTTAAGTTTTTCTTAGTGTCTCTTGTGTTTTGGGTACCGCTGTTGAGAGTTTTACACTTCCTTTGAAAACCCTTTTAAAATGAGATGTGTAAAAGTCTCCTTTTATGAAATTGATGCCATTTTTGTGATCCTTGTTAAGTCTTGGTCACATTTGTGGGATTTGAATTTCGAAATGATGTCTTCTGATGTGGACTCCCAAAAACACTGTTTAGCCCCTTTTTCTTTGAGTGGGTATTTGACCCTAAATGTTAATTTTGACCTTGTCTTTGAAATATATATTAAATGGTCTTCAATTTGGTATGTAGAACTCTGTACTCGGACAAACACACGTATTTGAAGGATCGTAAAACAACTCCACTAGGTTGTAATAGGGAGAACTCCTGGTTAGGTAAGGAGAGTTTATTATGTTGGTAGTAACTTAGATACCATAGTTGGGGACTAAGGAGTCTTACTATGAGGATAATTGTCTGTCCCTGTTCTGCGCTGGTTTTTCGAGAAAAATAATGTTTTTAACTAATGGGATGCGACATATTTATGATTAATGTGTGTTTATATCCGTGTATGCTCATTTTCAAAGTTAATGATGCTTTTAACTAATGGGATGCGATGTATTTACTACTAATGCTATAGATGATAGTGAAATTGAGATATCATGGAATTCTTTAGCGACGCTGGCTGATCATCGGGGGAGAATGGCTAGTGCACGACAGGGTGGCCCTGATAGGCGGTGAATCATTTTTCCTGTGAGAGACTATTTTCGGGATATGGTACCACATTGCATGCTAATATATGAGACAGGAGCATGCATCATTCTGTGCATGATTGTTTGAGTTGTGAAATGCATTGGATGATTAGTTTGTTGAATGTGTATTGGAATAATGGATTTTTGTTAATGACTATGATGGGTAATGTTGTTTTCTTCCCAACTGTTGTTATCTGATGCTTGTTGGTTTTATATAATAAACTCACCCTTGCATTTGTTGTACCGTGTGGTTGGTACCTGTGATGATGGCGAACCTTCGTTCGTGTGAGCAGATGAGCAGCATTAGGTGACTTGGAGGGAGATCTTCTTTTTGTTGGAGCCGCCAAGCCGTCGTGATGACGTTGGAATTCTTTTTGAAAAAAGATGTGTTTTGTTAATCAACTCATACATAGTTAATCTCTTGATTCTTTTTGTGGACATGTATATTTTGAGGTGTAATTACATGTAAAACTAAATTAAGTTATAAACATGTGAATGATGAGTATTGATTTAGTATATGCATATATATGAACTCAATTATTACAATTGTATCGTGTGTATGATGATTGAATTATTGCAAAAAAAATTTATTACCTTTTTCATAATCAATTTAATGGAGTTTTCATTAAAATTTGAAAGTGCACGATTAGAGTTAGTAATACCGTAGCGACGAGGCGGGTCGTTATATTAGTGGTATCAAAGCAGGGCGAACCTTTCGGCCGATGAGTTATGAGTCTACTGTGTTTCTTTGTGTACTCTATGTTTGCTTGATTGGATGTTTGATGTTTGGAGAAATTGATTGTTTATAGCTGTTCGAGTTGTTTGTGTTTGAAGCTTGCGCATTTTGTTGTGTAGATTACTTGGGATGGTTATAGCATGTTTGTATTCCTGTATCTGTTATACCATGAGTTCCAATGCCTTGTCATGGGATATCAGACTGGCCATCAGGGTAATTCGTGAAGTGCAATGGAATATTATGGCAAGCAGTCAAGAATACAAAGTGTAAAGAGTCAATGTAGGATTGTTTTGTGCTTTTGTTATGTGTTTTCCTTCCAGGTTCTCACTTCTGGGTGTGCACAGGAAGTGATGACTGGTAGAAACGACCATGCTATAGCTGATGCTCTCCAAGCCTTAGCTCAGGCTTTGGGGAATCAAAATAGAGAAGAAGCTACTGGAGCTACTGAGTATCAAGGGTTGGACCGCTTGCAGTGAAACAATCCCCTTACTTTCAATGGAGGATACAACCCTAATGGTGCTCAGAGCTGGATATGGGAGATTGAGAAAATCTTCCGAGTTATGGCATGTCTGGAGGAGCAGAAGGTTGCTGTTGGCACCTACACTCTGGTAGAAGAAGCTGAGTTTTGGTGGGAGAACACTCGCCAATACTTGGAGGCGAAAGGTCAAGCTGTGACCTGAGAAAGCTTTAAGAGGACATTTTTGGAAAAGCATTTTCCTGAGGATGTTAGGAATAAGAAAGAGATGGAATTCCTGGAGTTGAAGCAAGGGAACATGACTGTGGAGGAATATGTAGCTAAGTTTGAAGAATTGGTGAGGTACTTCCCCCACTACCAAGGAAGAGATGGTGAAAGCTCCAAGTGTGTGAAGTTCTTGTATGGCTTGCGACCTGAGGTGAAGTAAGTTGTGAACTATCAAGGTGTTCGTCAGTTCCCTCTGTTGGTTAACATGTGTAGGATATGGGATGAGGACTCTCGAGACAGGGCGACATATTATCGGAGTACAGGTCCAATGAAGAATAAGAAGATCGAGCCTCAGAATCGTGGGAAACCATACCCAATCCCTCCTAAGCAATATGGTAACCGTCCTAACAATCAAAGAACTGTTGCTACGGGGTTTTCTGGTGGTAGTGGTAGCATACCCACTACTTTTTCGACCCAGATCACTTGTTTTAAGTGTGGTAAGCCAGGACATGTCTTTGTAGACTGTGTGGAAAGAGACCTGATCTGTTAGAACTGCAGGCGGAAGGGTCACTTTCGAAGGGATTGCCCACATCCTAAGAGAGAGCAGAATGGTGGAGGTCTAAAGGACCAAACCGGACATCCGAAAGCCATGGGAATAGTCTTTACTCTTAGTGGTGCTGAAGCTTCGAAATCTAAAGATCTAATCCAAGGTAAATGTTTCATAAGTGAGATTATGTTACTTGTGCTTTTTGACTCCGGTGCGACCCATTCATTTATATCTCGTTTGTGTGTAGAGAAACTTAAACTTTCTGTGTCTTCTTTGAGTGGTGAACTTGTGGTTGAGACCCAACTAGTGGGTCTATTTTGACTTCTGATGTGTGTTTGAATTGTCTTGTAGAAATCTTTGGTAGAAAATTCTGTGCTGATATGATTTGTTTGCCTCTCAGTCAAATTGATATTATTATGGGTATGGATTGTTATCTTCCAACCATGTTTTGTTGAGTTGTTTTGATAAAATTGTTGTGTGATCCTAAAGTGAGTAATAATGGGATGTTTAATTCTACCAACCAAATTGTGTCATCTTTGAAAGAAAATGTTCAAGTGTACATGATCTTGTATAACCTAGAAGTAGAGACCAAGGTTTCTCTAGGTGACCTCCCTATTGTTAGAGAGTTTCCAAGAGTGTTTCCTGAGAATATATCCAGCCTATCGCCTGAGAGAGAGATAGAGTTTTCTATAGATTTAGTACCTGGTGCAGGACCCATATCGGTATCCCCTTATAGGATGCCTCTTATAGAGTTAGCTGAGCTTAAGAAACAATTAGAAGAGTTGTTGGATAAGCAATTTGTGAGACCTAGTGTGTCTCCATGGGGAGCACCAATGTTGTTAATGAAGCAGAAAGATGGAACCATGAGGTTCTGTGTAGACTATCGTCAGCTGAATAAGATGACGATTAAGAATAAGTATCATTTTCCTAGAATAGATGACCTTATGGACCAGTTGGTAAGAGCCTGTGTGTTTAGCAAGATAGACCTTAGATTAGGTTAGCATCAGATCCGAGTGAAGTCTGAGGATATTCTGAAGACTACTTTTAGGACCTGTTATGGTAATTATGAGTATTTAGTTATGCCCTTCAGTGTGACTAATGTTCCTGGTGTGTTTATAGATTACATGAATATGATCTTCCACCCCTATGTTGATAGTTTTATGGTAGTATTCATAGATGATATCTTGGTATACTCTAAGACTAGAGAGGAGCACGAGGAGCACTTAAGGATTGTGTTGCAAACCCTTAAAGATCTACAACTTTATGCTAAGTTGTCCAAGTGTGAGTTTTGGTTCGAGAAAGTGAGTTTCTTAGGACATGTGATATCCCAAGGTGGTATAGCTATAGATCTTTCTAAGATAGAAGCGGTTCTTAAGTGGGAGAGTCTTAAATCGGTGTTTGAGATTAGGATTTTTCTGGGTTTAGCGGGATACTACCGGAGATTCATAGAAGGTTTCTCCAAGTTAGCTTTGCCTTTGACCAAGCTGACTCGTAAGGGTCAAGTTTTTGTGTGGGATGCCTAGGTGAGCATAGTTTCTGAACCCTCAAGGAAAAACTAACAATAGCGCCTGTGTTAGTTTTGCCTAAACCAAGGGAACCCTTCGATGTGTACTGTGATGCATCGAAAATGGGTTTAGGAGAAATGTTGATGCAAAATGGCCAAGTAGTGGCCTATGCTTCTAGACAACTCAAGACGCATGAAAGGAATTATCCTACCCATGATTTGGAATTAGCTACTATAATGTTTGCTCTTGAGATATGGAGGTATTACCTGTTTGGTTCTAAGTTTGAAGTGTTTAGTGATCATAAAAGCCTTAAGTATCTGTTTAGTCAGAAAGAGTTGAACATGCGTCAGAGGAGATGGTTAGAGTTTCTTAAGGATTATGATTTTGAGCTTAGCTATCATCCTGGTAAAGCCAATGTAGTGGTTGATGCTTTGAGTAGGAAATCCTTACATGTATCAGCTTTGATGGTTAGGGAGTTGGTCCTCCTAGAACAGTTTAGAGACCTTAGCCTTGTGTGTGAGGTTACCCCTAATAGTGTGAGACTAGGAGCTTTGGGTATTACTAGTGGTTTGGTAGGAGAGATTAGAGAGGGCCAGAAGTCTGATCCTTTTCTGAGGACTCAATTTGAAGCCATAGCATCAGGGACAGATAGTAGTTTCAACATGGGATCACATGGAGTCTTGAGACTTCAAGATAGAATCTGTGTCCCTAATGTACCTAAGCTTAGGAAGATGATCTTGGAGGAAGGACATAGGAGCAGTCTGAGCATCCACCCTGGTGCCAACAAGATGTACCAGGATCTCAAGACAATGTTTTGGTGGCCAAACATGAAGAAAGAGGTTAGTGAGTTTGTATATGCATGTTTAGTCTGTCAAAAGGCTAAGTTAGAACATCAGAGACCCTAAGAGAAGTTGCAACTCCTAGAAATACCTCAGTGGAAGTGGGACAGCATTTCCATGGATTTTGTTGTGGGCCTACTAGAACCCCGAGAGGTTTAGATTCTATTTGGGTTATTGTTGACAGATTGACCAAATCTGCTCACTTTATCCCCATCAACATCAAGTTTTCCTTAGAGAAAGTTGACCTCCCTGTATGTTAGTGAGATTGTCAAATTACATGGTGTGCCATCTAACATAGTATCTAACAGAGATCCTAGATTTACCTCTAGATTTTTGGAGAGTCTGAACAAAGCTTTGGGAACCAAGCTTAGGCTAACTTCAGCTTATCACCCTCAAACTAATGGCCAGACTAAAAGGACCATTCAATCTTTAGAGGACCTTTTGAGAGCGTGTGTTTTGGAACAAAAGGGTCGTTGGGAGAGTTTTTTGCCGTTGATAGAGTTTATCTATAACAATAGTTTTCATTCTACCATCAGCATGGCTCCCTATAAAGCTTTGTATGGTAGGAGGTGTAGGACACTCTTGTGTTGGCTAGAACTCGGTGAGAACCTCATTTTAGGACCTGAAGTGGTACAACAAACCACTGAGAAGGTCAAGTTGATCCAGGAAAGAATTAAGACTGCTCAGAGTAGGCAGAAGAGTAACCAGGATAAGAGGAGGAAAGACCTAGAATTTGAGGTTAGTGATCATGTATTCTTGAGAGGCACTCCGTGGATTGGGGTTGGTAGAGCCTTGAAATCCCGAAAACTCACACCTCGTTTTATTGGTCCCTTCCAAATTCTAAAAAGAGTCGGCCTTGGGGCATATCAAATTGCTTTACCTCCGTCTCTTTCTAATCTTCACAATGTCTTTCATGTGTCCCAACTACCTAAGTATGTTCATGATTCTTCTAATGTGGTCAGTGAGATGATGTTCAAGTAAAGGAAAACTTGACATATGAAACATTGCCTTTGAGGATCGAAGATCAGCAAATGAAGCACTTAAGAGGGAAAGAGATTCCTTTGGTCAAGGTTATCTGGGGAGGTACATCAGGAGAGGATGCAACATGGAAACTAGAAAGTCAGATGCGAGAAGCCTATCCAACCTTGTTTGAGTCAGGTAAATTTCAAGGACGAAATTTCTAAAAGGGTGGGAGAGTTGTAACACCCTGAAAATTCGATAACTGAAAATATATGTTTAATGTATTTGTTATGTTATTTGTTTATTTGATAAGTTTGGATTATTTTCTTGGTTTTGTACATTACCCTTGTGCAGTTGTTTGATATGAATGATAAGTTGTGCGAAGTTTGTTTGATTTACGATTGTTATACGTGAGTGATAGTTTGACCCATAACCTACTTCGGTAAAACTACCATCTCGGATTCGTTAACCGTTAGATCGTCTTAAAATTCGACAGCAACTTCACAACCTTTCTCTGACTTTTTTTACCGTTGGGATCTTCAAGATGATAATGTTTGGATGTCGCGCTAAGCGAGCAAATGTCGCGCTAGGCCCAATTCAAAAATTTCTAAACAGAGGAGAAATTGCACTGAGCGAGGAAAGGGCGCGCTGAGCGAGACCTATAGGCGCGCAAAGTGAGGATGTCAGGTTATAAATATGCACAAGTAACGCAGAAACGCATTTTCTGCATTTTCTCTCTCCTTCTCTCTCTAAAATCACCCAAAAACCCTAGAACCACCCATTTCCACAAGCCAAGACCACCATTAATCACCACGGGCCACCGTAGCTTGCCACGAGACCACTACACGGTGAAGAACCTCTTAATCGGAGTGAAATCTTCGAAACTCCTCTCAAAGTTTCGGTAGAGAACGGAGCTCCCAAATCCTTCTTTCTTGGTTTCCTTGAGGTAATCTTGGTTTCCTTTTGTCTTCTTCTAGCTAGTTTAAGCTTCTCTTAGTGTCTCTTGTGTTTTGGGTACCGTGGTTGAGAGTTTTACACTTCCTTTGAAAACTCTTTTAAAATGAGATGTTGTAAAAGTCTCCTTTTTATGAAATTGATGTCATTTCTGTGATCCTTGTTAAGTCCTAGTCACATTGGTGGGATTGGAATTTCAAAATGATGTCTTCTGATGTGGACTCCCAAAAACACCATTTAGCCCCTTTTTCATTTGAGTGGGTATTTGACCCCAAATGTTAATTTTGACCTTGTCTTTGAAATATATATTAAATGGTCTTCAATTTGGTATGTAGAACTCTGTATTCGGACAAGCACATGTATTTGAAGGATCGTAAAACAACACCGGTAGGCTATAATAGGGAGAATTCCTGGTTAGGTAAGGAGAGTTTATTATGTTGGTAGTAACTTAGATACCATAGTCGGGACCAAGGAGTCCAACTATGAGGATAACTGTCTGTCCCTGTTGTGTGCTGGTTTTTCGAGAAAAACTATGTTTTTAACTAATGGAATGCGACTTATTTATGATTAATGTGTGTTTATATCCGTGTGTGCTCATTTTCAAAGTTACTGATGCTTTTAACTAATGGGATGCAGTGTATTTATTACTGATGTTTTAGATGATAGTGAAATTGAGATATCATGAAAATGATTGATGATGTTTATGTGGTGTGTGATGATTAAAATGATAATGCTTATGTGATTCGTGATGTCTGAATGAAACAATGTTGATATGGATGTTTGGGTTGATGATGTTGAAAAGAGATGAGTGTAATATGTATGATGATAATATTAGATGATGTGATGTGGATGTTGATAATAACATTGATGAGAGATAATATTGATGTGAACAATGTCATTATGTGATGTATATATATATATATATATATATATATATATATATATATTGATACCCAAGGGAGGTGCATGACGGGTTACCCTTGTGAGGAAGGATTTGTTCCTAGTCGGGTCATGCATTGATGATGCCCATGGTTATCATTGTGTGATGTGGATATACATGGATACAAATGGGGGTGTATGACTGGTCATCCTTGCGCGGAAGGATTTGTTCCTGGCCATGGTCATACATTAATGTTGCCCATGGTTGTATATTGTGTATATACACGTGGGGTGCAATGACTGTTTGATTGTCCTTGCGAGGAAGGATTTGTTCCTAGCCACGACCAATGCACTGGTGAGCCCATATTAGTGAGTTATGTATTTATATGGGGGGTGTATGACTGGTCATCCTTGTGATGAAGGATTTGTTCCTGACCATGGTCATACATTGATGATGCCCATGTCTCATACTTCATGTGCATGGATGGAAATAGAATGAAGGCACGCGCGTACCTGTGAGTTTTAGTGGGCTGCGAACGTAGGTACTAAGGGTCATCAGGTTTGGAATTCCCTAGCGACGCTGGCTGATCACCGGGGGAGAATGGCTAGTGCACGACAGGGTGGCCCTGATAGGCGGTGAATCATTTTTCCTATGAGAGACTATTTCCGAGATATGTTAATATGTGAGACAGGAGCATGCTCATTCTGTGTATGATTGTTTGAGTTGTGAAATGCATTGGATGATTAGTTTGTTGAGTGTGTATTGGATTAATGGATTTTTGTTAATGACTATGATGGGTAATGTTGTTTTCTTCCCAACTGTTGTTATATGATGCTTGTTGGTTTTATATAATAAACTCACCCTTGCATTTGTTGTACCGTGTGGTTGGTCCCTGTGATAATGACAAACCTTCGTTCGTGTGAGCAGATGAGCAGCATTAGGTGACTTGGAGGGAGATCTTCTTTTTGTTGGAGCTGCCAAGCCGTCATGATGACGTTATAATTCTTTTTGAAAAGAGATGTGTTTTGTTAATCAACTCTTACACAGTTAATCCCTTGATTCTTTTTGTGGACATGTATATTTTGAGGTGTAATTAAACGTAAAACTAAATTAAGTTTTAAACATGTGAATGATGAGTACTGATTTAGTATATGTTTATATATGAATTCAATTATTACAATTGTATCGTGTGTATGATGATTGGATAATTGCGAAAAAAAATTACTACCTTTTTCATAATAAATTTAATGGAGTTTTCATTAAAATTTGAAAGTGTACGATTAGAGTTAGTAATACCGTAGCAATGAGACGGGTCGTTACACTATATTATTTTTTTTTTGTTTTTTCTTTCAAACTTGATAGTGTCTAATTTCTTGTTTCCTAAAAAAAATTCTATTAACCATATAAAGAAGATAGTAAAAAGGAATAAAAGGCTAAAATTTAGAATCTTTTTATTTAAACTTGAAAAAAAATCAATTTTTTCTCAATAAGTCTTTCTAAAAACTACTTCCTTCATCCCTAATTATAAAATCATTTTTAGAAATTTGTTTGTCCCTTCTTATAAGACCATTTTCTAATTTATGGATATATTAATTATTTTCTCCCTACATACCCTTACTTAATTATTTACTCTCCAAACATCAATGAAACATAATTAAGTGGATAAATATATAAAAAAAAGTAATCTTATAGTCATGATTCAAATAGTTGACAGATTTAATATGATTAACTAAACTAGCTAT
>PYAF01002433.1:93092-103790 GCA_007407185.1 Glycine tomentella | reverse complement strand
TTAACTAAGTTTTTAGTTCCTAAAATTTTTTGAAATTCGATTTTTAGTTTTTAAACTTTTATTTGATTAGTCAAGATTTCTCATATTTTTTTCATCAAGATTTTTAGAATATAAACTTTTGCTTGACTGGTCAAGATTTCTCAACTATTTTCATAAGATTTTTAGTTATTAAACTTTTGAAATATCATTAAATAAATAAAAATAATTGATTCAAATTTTTGTTCATAGACGAAAAATTGAAATTTTTAAAAGTTTAATAACTTTTATTAGTGAAACAAAAATTTAAAGACTAAAAATCTTAATAAAATTAAAAAAATCTTCATTGGTCAAATAAAAGTTTAGAGACTAAAAATTATTTTTTAAAAAATTTAATAACAAAAAACTTAATTAATCCTTTCATTTAAAAAAACACACTTATTTTGAAGAATAAGCTCAAACAATTTAGTCATAAAACTATTTATTTTTAAGTACCATTTTTTTCTCTCTCATGCGCGTGACAGATTGATTAGTATTTTTCATTGATTACTACAAACGGTGTCGTAGATGGGCATTTTTTTTCGTGTCTGGCAATCCTCGTTCGTTTGCGTTGGCGGAAAATAGAAAAGGGAGATCCTGAATTTTTCCCGCGCCATTTTCCTTCGATCCAAAAAATGGCACCAAAATCCGATAGCGCCGAAGGTACCCTCACCACTCTCTCTCATTTCGCTGTTTCTCTTTCAGAACCTAACCTAACATCTCTCTCTTTCATTTCGCAGCGATCGTGTTGAACTTCGTCAACGAGGTAAGTAGCAACTAACCCCTTTCCCAATCACGTGCCTCAAGACTCACCTCACGTGACACACCTTTGCTCCCTTTGCCTTCAATTCGCATGCATGCTAACTTCAATTCTGTACCACACCAGCAACAAAGTTGAAATTAAACTTATGAATTCAAAACGCCCCAATTCTGAGTTGAATGGTAGTTTGTTCCAGTTTTGATTTTGAATTTCTTTTTCCAGCAAAATAGGCCGGTGAATGCGCAGAACGTGGCGGATGCGTTGCAAAAGTTCAATCTTAAGAAAGCGGCGATTCAGAAAGCGTTGGACAATCTCGCCGATGGAGGGCGGATTTCGTTCAAGGAGTATGGGAAGCAGAAGATATACCTTGCGCTGCAAGACCAGTTTCAAATTCCCAACACTGAAGAGCTGAATCAGATGAAGGAACAGAATGCTGACCTTCAGAAGCAGCTAGAGGATCAGAAAAAGGCTACTAGTGAGGTTGAAGCAGGTATATTATCAAACTTAAACAGACATTTGAGATTTGAGAAGTATGTTGAAACGATTCCGATTAACTGACTGTGTGAGTGCGTGAAATTGCTTATAGTAGCAAATTCAGATGCAATTCGGACGCTTAGGAAGTAATATTATGATGTAGAATGATAAGGGTTTGTTTGGCTAAAAAGAACATTTTCAGTTATTATTTTTGGTTTATACACGTAGATGATGTAATTCCATTTTGATTTTGAGTGGTTGATCGTTGTCTAATGGTTTCAATTTGCTAATTGTACCAGCTATACAAATTCTTGACTATACCTAATCCAGGTCATTTGATGTGGTTATTGTGGATACTAGTTTTCGTGCATTTGGAACCATTGAGAATTTTATATTGTGGACAAACCTCATGATCTTGCTATTTATGGATGTAACTTGTTGGTGCAGAAATTAAGTCATTGCAATCAAATTTGACACTGGAACAGATCTTTGAAAGAGAAGTGAATCTGAGATTGGAGGTAACTGATGTGGATGCTTGTGTTCTTTTTTTAATTTCATGAAAGGGAATTGGTGGTTGTGCTGTTTCAGCTAAAGATAATTTGCATCTTTATGTTCTGCTTCAGGTTCAAGAAATGGAGGATAAATTGACCAAGTTACGTGGAGGTGTTACTCTGGTGAAGCCAGAAGAACGTAAGGCTGTTGAGAATATGTTTTCAGAGATGGTAGGTCAGTGGAGAAAGCGGAAAAGAATGTTCAAGGATTTATGGGATACCCTCACTGAGAACTCACCTAAGGATCCCAAAGAATTTAAGGTTTCTTTCTTGGCTTGTCACAACCATAGATCTTATTTAGTTATTTTTAATGTTTCTGTTATCATATTGACACTGGTTTGTACTTTGCAGGAGGAGCTTGGAATAGAAAATGATGAAGATGTTGGGGTGACTTTGCAGTCATACAATGACCTGATTCAACAGGGTCAGAAGAGGCCTAGGGGGCAGTGATGTATTTATTGGAATCAACAAATTAGGAGTACAGATTGTTTGGTGTTCTGACCTCAGTGAAAATTACTGCAAATTACATATAGCCTTATGTATTAAGTTTTTACAATTCTGACTTAGTTTGGGTTTATTCCCTAAAATTACGAGCCTGGCTCATCACTGGAGCATAGTCTCAAGGCAATATTATTGTTAATATCTCTTTGGGCACAGGCATTGGTCCTCTTTACATTTCATACTATTCTAGTGCTCATGTTTCAAGGACATAAAACATTATTGTAATTCTTGAACTTTGAATCTCCTGAAGAATGATTATTGACATCAACAGATTCTAGGAAAAAAACTAACTCTAAGCAGAAAGCACTTATATTCCATTTTCTAGAATCCTGCATGCTCCACCTCAAGAATCTTACCAATGCTTTTCCTGGTATATTCAAGTGTCATAGCTATTAGAATCTAACGATTTATGATTCAAATTATACAAGTTGGTTAGCTATCAATTTGTATCATAAGATGAATATCAAACCACTTTGAATCTTATGATACATGAATGAATAGGTGCAATCTTGTATTATTGATATGAATCACACAATTCAATTTGTTATTTTTTCTTTCTTTACTTTTCTTTCACCAATTTTCTTGAAAGAAATTGAAAATATAAGCTTAAATTGTTAACCGGAATTGAAAGAGCACTTTTGAACTTATTCTATTTGATTATTTCACTACCTTTTTGTCACTCATTCAATACATGCACTTTGTTTGGTTTCATTGCTTTGTTTATAATTTTTTTAAATTGAGATTTTACAAACTCAAATATAGCTAACAATTTTGTTTCATGAGACTTATGCTTAAGTTGATTTTATCTATTTCTAGTTTTAAATTATTACATTGAACACTGTATCATCTATAAAATAGATTTGAAGTTATTTTTATTGTCTCTAATCTTATGATTCAATACAAATGATTCACAATTCAAAAGTTAGCTTGGCAATTCATGATTCAAATCTCCATTTGCTAAACTTGTCTAGTATTATGTTTCAAATTGACAAACTGAGCTTGGAAATAACATAAGATTGTTAATAGATGGTTTAATCTAATGTCAATATGACATCCCATCGTAGATCAAGTTGTAACTTAGAATTCTCTTATGTTTATTAAGGTTTATTCTGCAGTCATATTTCTGTGTTTGATCAAATATCAATCTGTTTCCCATGGCCATTTCTGGAGGGTGCCTGTGATTGCATAAAGAGGAGAACCCCTGACACTATTTTTTACATCCAACTAATCCAATTAATTATTTAAATAATGAAAAAACATATTGACATTCTGATGGCAAATCCATAAGACAATTTAAAGAACCAAGCAAAACTTCAATAGATGCCACTCATACTCAGTGATTTTGCATTCATCTAGTCCTCACTGAAATAGGCCTCTTCTGCAAATCCAACTGAGGCGCATTCTGCATCTTGGATCCTGGCACTGTATTTACTACAATACCAGCACCATACCCTGAAGATGTCTGCTTAGGAGATTGATTTATACTTTGTTTATTATCAGTCTCATCATCACTATCATCGAAAATCACTTCCTCTTCCAAAGGATCAGCCTCAATTTCACCATCCACTAAGGCAGTAGCCCCCTTCAAAACCTCATCAGTTGAATTGCAACTCATAATGTCTTTTGACTTTTTTAACTCATCTTCTCTTTGAGTTTCACTGAGGATTTCCTTTTCTTCCATTTGAGGTCTCACATTATGTCTATCCTCCACTTTTCTTGGTTGGAGTCTTGGACTATCATGATCATCAGGATCATGTGATTCAGATCGGGAGAGTTCCAGTGCTGCTCTTGCAGCAGCTGCAGCATATTCTGCTGACTCAAAAGCTGCTTGTGCTGCATCAGCTACGTCCTTGTACTTTTTCCTTCCCTTATAGGAATCAGTTAACTTTCCATCTTTCCCTCTACTAGGCAAAATGCTTACATTCTCTTCCTTCTTCTCAGGTTCATGTTGGTTTTGCTTTTCAACTCTGGATTGTTCCTGAACAGTTTACATCAGATCCCATAAGTAGTTGGTTTTCAAATATAAATATAAATAAGAAATTGCAATTTTTTCTCCCTTAGGTGTTATACCTCAACCGAAACAGAAGTTTCTTCGAGCTGCAGAACAATACCATTCTCAGAAGCAATGTCTTTGAGTACCTTCATTCTGCTTTCCAGGCTTGGCATCCTTGTTGACAATTTGTGTATCATCTATAAACAACCAGATAAAAAGCGTTACCCCATTGTCTCTGCACACATTCTAGCTTGTAAACAAATCCTAGTTCTTAACTAGTCTAACAGGCAAAACAAAATTCTGGGAAGGCAACAACATTAGACATAATAAAGATTGCTGAAGATTACTGATTCTCATATCAGATACATACCTGAGGATGGACTCCACAGTTGTTCCTCAACTCAATAGATCGAGCAGCAAACTCCTTGCCAAACTGCGATATCAAAATTACACGAATCTGTTGAATCTCAGGAAAATCTCCACATCTTGAAGCTGCATAGAGCAATCCCGATGCTGCCTCCTTCAGTTCCTCGGGACATTCTCTGTAAAAAGAATACCAAACCCATCGTTTTAAAAAGAAAAACGAAAACCAATTCTTTCACCAAACAAAATTACAGGAGTAAAACAACCTCTGTTGCTCAATGAGGTGGACCCTTTCGATCAAGAGGTTGCAGTATCCTTCAATCCTGTCATACACATTCAACATGTTCTGATCCTTGATCACATGCTCAACCTATCCAAAACAAACCAGTTTTCAGTTAGTGTGTGATTAAAAAAACAAGAATATAGTCTATGCAAAGGACTCATCCAATTACAAATTTATATATAATAAGTTTGTTGAATTTTCTAATAATTATGTTAAAAGTCCTACAACTATCATGATTTCTGATTGATTGCTAGTATAATTTTGTTTGCACCGTCAGTGAAAATAAATTAAATTTTCAAAAATGGCTTTGAGAGGCAAGACAACAAACATGTATAACATCTTACTCGAAGTGAAGCACGTTCTTGGTGACCAAGTTGGAGGAGTTCAAGGACATCAGAACGGGCATGTCTAAGGCGAGCCTGGCGCTGGTTCTTGAGAACAGCTAGGCGTGAGATGGCAAGGTTAACAGTAGCCTTGAACTTTGATGCCTTGAAGGTTCTACCAAGGAGAGCATCAAGCTTCTTACCCATTTGCACGTAATGTAAGGTACGAACCTAGGGAGCAAAGAAGCAGGCACAAGCTTGTAATAAGCTTGAGAATATGAGAAGTCTTATATGATACTATGAGAGAAAGAGAGAGACAGAGACAGAGAATGGACGTTTTATATGGTAATATTTGAGAACGCAGACCAGTTGGCAATGGACTAATATGTCCTTTGCAAAAAGGATTTTTTGGTTTTAATATTTTTCATTTTTGGATGTTATTGATTGATGCAAAGAGTTTTCTTAGGAGAGAAGAGTCTAGTTGAGTGGGGCATCTTGAGAGGAACCGAGTCTTCAACGCGGTTGGCGTGTGAAGTTTTGAAGACGAATAGGAATAGTGGCTTCTCAGTTGCCACCTTCTCAGAAAATACGTGAACGAAGAATTAGAGGAATATGTAAACACAAATCATTGTTTTGTTGTGACTATTTGGTTAGATGCTTGAGACGGAAATCCAATAGTCAGCTTCCGTCCTTTCTCTTGTCAATTACTACATTTGTAACTTGTTGGTATTTATACTATATATTTATATTTTATTAAAATATAAAAGGTATATGTATTAATAATAAAATTATATTATATATGTATGCATCATTAATTACCAATTTTTGCCACACAGCGTAAATTTAATAGTCATATATTTTTATTTTAAAATCATATTTTAGTTTATAGATATTTATAGAAAAAATTATATTTTTTGGTGAGATATAAAAAAGTTACATGAGAAATTCATGAAAGAGTTAAAAAAATCATTCATTTTATTTAATGTAATACTTTTGAGATATTTAGCTAAAGTGACTTTAAATTCTATTATGAATTTTTATTAATGTAATACTTTAATATAATCAACAACAAAAAACTTTCACTTTATTTTTAAATTATACTTTTTTGCAGCCTTTTTAAATTATACTTAAATAGTACTATATTTTCATTTCTTTTAATTTTTAAAAAATGGTTTTCTCCCTTAATGGTAATTTTTCTTTTTCTACAATTTTGAATTTTTACTAGCAACTAAATTAGAATAGTTATTGTTAATTTTAATATTTTAAAAAACTGAACTGAAATTTTGAAAAATAAGACATCCATCTATTTTTAACTTCATCTAAAATATTTATTTAATTTTTCAAAATCCTAAACTTAATTGTGGAAATTTGAAACTAACTGGTAATATCAATACTCACAGACATTAGTATAACAAAGTACCTTTTTTTTTTTTTACTGTTATAACAAAGTACTCTTAAAATGATGATTTACACTAAAATATTCTACAATATTATAACATAACACTTATTGGGATAAATATACAACTTTTAAAATTAAAGGAAAAAAAGTGAGTATAAAGTATCTTTCAAAAGAAAGAAAAAAGAACTCTACTAAAATGAAAATATGAAAGTCAATTTCAAGCTATAAGCATAGTTTTCCTTCCTACATAAACCTTTTTGTCAAAATCAAGTGCACACACGCCAGAGAGGCAGAGAGAGACACTATGAATGGGTCGGGACCTACGAATTTAATAGTCTATATATGGGAGGAGCTTCATTGTCAATATTCTGTACACTATGAAGAAACCAAGCAATTCGTAGGTACATGTAGTCCATTAATTTTGTACGCTGAGTCCAGATAGATTCTTTTCTTTTCTTTTATTTAGCTCTTTACGTGTAGACATATTCTTTTAGCAGTTGTTGATACAATTGGTTTCTAGATGTTACTTAATTAAAGTCCTGTAAAATAGATATTTAAGGAATTAAATTCTTTTACAGTTTTGGTAAATTTGACAACTATTTGAAAAATGTTATATATTGAAGATTGGACGACATTGAGTTTACATTCGTTAATATTTTTTTACGACCATGATATTGTTGAAGTAGGTTCCATCAAATGCAGTGATTAAATCTTCGTCGGAGATCGTGAGCGCACTTAAGGTGAGTATTTTCCTCTTAACACAATTTATTATTTCATATCCAAATGTCATCACAATTAAAATCTTAGATTATTTAGTTAAGGAACACAAACCACTTATACCAATTATCGTTGGTAAAAAAATAAAGTTAATATTGTACCACATATTATAATGTTAGTATAACATTGTTACTAAGAAATGACATTCTTCTTAACACTCTCTATAATTAACTATAATTTATTGGAAATTATCAATTTTGATTATTACATTTTTCTTAACATGTAGAAAATATATTAAAATATTTGTTATAATTCTAATTTATTATAATTTATTTATTGCAAGTAATATCTTTAAGATAATGTATATTTGTATTTTTTGTTAAGCTTTATTGTAATTTATTATAAATGATTTATTGCAAGTAATATTTTAAGATAATGTATGTTTGTATTTTTAAGATGATTTATGCTTGTATTAATAATAATGTGACACTCTATTAGCTTATAACATCATTACTTAATCATGTGTATAACGATCTCGAATGTCATTACATGAAATACTAAGATTTTAATGCGGAAAGATTTATCTTAGTCCTTTTAAAATTCTTGAATTAGTTTAATTAATAAAAAATACTTATAATTTTTTTTTTGAATACAAGCATGTCATATAAACGTCATGTATAAAAGGTTCCTTAAATCATAAAACATAAAGTACTTGTGCCCTAAGGCAATACATCATTAAAACATCATAAACAAATCTCCAAACTCAACACATATGGTTCCATTAAGGGAATAAATACAACATAGATCCATGAAATATCTAATCCTATGGTGGTCCCTGCTAAGACAAAATATAAATAAAAGACCAAGGATCGGATCTCAACCTTAAATCACTATCAAGTCCACATCAATCATGAGTGACATGCTCCTCAAAAACTACATCAAAATCTACTCCCATATCAAAGATACTATCATCACAGTTCAGCAGAAAATGCAAGGGTAAGCTTATTTTAAAAGAAACATCATGTAATTGAAACAATGTAAGATCACCATGTTAAAAGAGATATATAAATCCTTCACTTTTCCGATAATCACATACCATTACAACTCATCAAGTGACACATCATTTTTAAGTCACAATTATCAATGCAAATTCTAACTACCATATTGCGACATGTTGACTCTTTACTCTCGGAAGATTTCACTCTGGACGATTAACCCAAATACATTCCTTAATATAGTCACACCTTGACTATTCAGGGAGACTCAAATTAACCTTGCGGAGGAATTGTGATTTTATTGAAAATGAATGAGCGTGGGTAGGGGCTTACATCTGGTAAGACTTGCAATGACCTTAACCTATTTAGTGATTCATTCACCCATCCATTCTATAGCACTTTCACCATTAATAGCCACCACTGACGACCTTCGACACTAGGTTGAGGAATTTCTTAGCACCTCCAACTTATCGAGCCTACTCACATGCAATGTCATTAATCAATTCATGCATGTTATAATCATACAAATCCAAAACTATATCACATCATTAATACATTCATCCACCATCAATATAACATCAATATAATTCATTTCATCATCAATTTAACTCATTGCACATAATTCAATTCATTATGCATATCTAACTCAACTCATCATCAACTCATCATTCACATCTTGTTCAATTCTTCACCAATTCATCATTCATATCATTCTCCCCAATCATGAACTCTCACATAGTTTACCTAAGCATCATGAGACTTTTCACATAAGTTCTCATAATCAAACACCAAATCTCAACATATTTATGTGAATTGTATGAGAAATAGCAAGAAATCACCTCAATCAATTTCATTTACAATTCACCAACACATCAAATCATCTAAGATTGAATACTAGATTGAAATTCAGCAAAGGGATGCCCTTGTCACCCATGCTTAAGCCCAGGTTTTAACCACACTTTGATAGATCGCACTAAAGCGCCACAAGTTTGCAATCTCTTATCAAGTTTCCCTTTTAATATATAAATCTGACAACAATGTTTCCCTTGTTGCGCTTAAGCACCACAAGTTTGCATAATCATGATTTTTTTTTGTATATTTTGTCCCTCTAATGAGTCTCAATCCATTTCCAACCATGAACATCGAATTAAAACGCATTCTAACAACTCAAAACAATGATTAAATCCATAAAACTTAAGATTAGATATGGTTTAAGCTTCCCTTACCTATCACACTCATGGAACTTGCTTTAGATGAAGAAAGGAAGAAATGAGGGGAGTTTGGGTTCAAGATGCAATCTTTCTCTCACTCCTACAATAATTCTATATCATTCACACCACCCCAAACCCCAAAACCAACATAAAACACATAAAAACCTTGAAAATAAACAATTTTATGAAGCTTTGAAAAGTGTTTATGGAGGAAAACGAAAATGGAGGATGAGAGGGGAAATAGAAAGGTATCTTATTACTAAATTCAGTCCAAAACTCAAAGGAAGCACAATTACAAGGTTCCTTGGGCAAGGAGAATCAAAGCCTCAAGCTCTCCAAGAAAGGATTTTCTTGGAGAGAAAGAAGATAGTGAAATGAAAGTATTTTGTATTGTGGTTTAGTTTTAAGTTAATAAAATTGAATATATGACTTTTCTTCTTCTTTCTATTCACACCCCATCACTTCCTAAGCTCACCCACTCTATCTCTCATCCATCAAAGTCCACACATCTCATTCCAAACACTCTAAAACTTATTATTCACATCTAAAAATAAGTTTTTTCACATATATAAACTTAAACATTCATACAAGCACCACACACCATCATCTCGTAATAATTAATATATTAATTAATTAATTATAAACACTTAAATTAAATTTAGTTCTTCTTGCAATTTAAATAAATCACTTATAAAAAACAATTAAAAAAAACATAACGTTACAATGTGACACTCCATTAGCCTATCATGTCATCACTTAGCAGACTTTGACTAACGATAGATACTAAAATCAAACATAAAAAATTTCAGGTAATAAAATCAAAAGAAATATGAAATTCAGATAATAAAATCAAAATAGGTTATATTACAGAGAAAAACATATTTAAACCTTATACTTGATATTTTATCTAGACACTTATAACTAATAATGTCTCTGAATGAACCAATAATGTTCTCAAATTCAATCGTTCTATTAATCAAGCATGTTTGATCCATGTATATTTTAACTAAATATTGAAAAATAACTAATTTATTTTAGCAAAAAAACATTTCAAAAGTTGGAGATTTAATATCTACCTATTGAAAATAATAATGATACAATATATGTTTTTTT
>PYAF01002433.1:73333-92992 GCA_007407185.1 Glycine tomentella | reverse complement strand
TAATATCTTTTTAATATAATGATTAAAATATATTAATAATAATATGGATATTTTTACATTTTCATCTATTCATAAATTCCTATTTAATTAAAAAATATTAATTTTTTAATAATTATTTTGAAATTTATCTTTGGGATATTTCTAATTATTTAACATTATAAAAGTGTCACTAACATCAAAATTAAACTCTTTTTAATAAAATTTAAATACAATATATTGGCAATGTAATAGTTATTTACACTGACACTAGCTTAGTAATGAATTATGAAATGTCATAATTAAAAATCATTAATTTTATAATAATTACTTTAAAAATTATATTTAAAATAATTTTAATTGGTCAAAAACATAACGGTACTAATATATGAAAATTAAAGTCTTTTATTGGGTGAGTTTGTTAAGGTAAAAAATAAGTACATTTAAAAAAGTAATTTATTTATAAGTGGTTCTTATAAGAGCAGAAACAGTTTTACGTTTAGTTACAATTATGAAAAGTGCTTCACGACAAAAATTAGTGACTCCGGATGGGAGTTTACGGGATGATACATTCAAAATTTTTTTTTTTTTAAAAGAAAAAACTAATTCAACATTTTCTCCAAACAACAATAAAGGTTAAACCCTAAACTCAAACAATAACAAGAAGTTGAATCCTAAACTCAAATAACAACAAGAAGGAGAGAGCATCAATAGAAATCGAACAATAAAGAAATAAAAGAGATTAACAAACTTGCAACCGAAAAGAACACCACCAGTGGGATCAAAGAAGCTGCAAAGAAGAGAAGCACCAACGTTGTTAGTTCATGAGTGAATGATTTCTCTCTGTGGTTCAAGTCCAGGGATATTGGGTGAATTCTAAAACTTAACCATAAACAATTTTATCAAAAAATTTCATTAAAACCACACCTCTGTGTTTTTTTACTAATGCTTATTTTTAGCTTATATTTTTCACTAATGCTTGTTTTTAAAAGTTACCATAAATGCGTTTTTAGTTAAAATAAGTGTTTTTCTTTAAAATAAGTTTAAAAACATTCACCATTAGAGTACTATAGCTTTACACGTCGATTATAAATTGAGGTTTTCACAATCAAACTAGCATCTTGTTTTTGTTTTTAAGAAACCTAAACTGGACTAGCACTTTGACACAACCGATCAGCAGAAGTACATAATTTTTGCTGATAAAGAAACAATAATAAAACCCCTAAAACCCAAACCCACGTAAAGAAGTAAGTAAACCAAAGAAATCAAAAGACGTCAGCATTGTTTCGTGCATTGTGATGACTGATGACCATTAAGAATAATTAAAGAAAGACCATTTTCAATTTCTAAAGCATGAAATTAAGACTCCATGTGATCATCCAGGGTGCTTTATTGAAAGCTTACCTAATGCAGCTATTACATTATTATTAATATGCCAGGAATAAACCACCGAGAGCGTACATAAATTGACATTGGTTGTTCCAATAAGTTTTGTCTCATAATATTAAGTTTGAACAAACTTACCTCCTATAAAAATAAATACACGTGATTTCTTTTTCATATAAAAAAATACAGGTAATTTTTTAAAAATAAAATATAAATAAAAATACACGTGATATCTTAAAAAAATAAAGGTTTAGTTATGTTTTTTAAATCTTCAAATTAGACCTGTTTTTTTAATCATCCAAAATAAATATTTATTGATTTTAGTCTCCAAATTCAATTTTTTTTGCCTTTCGTTTGAATTTGAAGGACTAAAAAGATTTAATTTTTAAAAAAAATTAAAATATGCAAACTTTATTTAAGAGACTAAAAAAATAAACATCCTAATGTGAAGAATAAAAAATATAATGAAAAAAAAAAAAAAAACATGTCCTCCCAGATGGAAAAGGCCATAGCATAATTGGGCAGTCTAAGAAAAACGGAGCTTCAATTACGCGACAACGTTTGTTTCAAATCCTGCGTTTAGAAACATAAAATTATTTGCAATGTCATAACATAACATTTACATAAAATTATTACATAAATTTTTAATAGATAAACTTTAGGTGATGAAGCTGTTTTCATGTTCTGTAGTTTTAGTGTGATATGTGAATGCAGTTTTGCGGACTCCATGACCATTACCATCTTGACTTTCCCTCTATCAAAAGTAGCTTTGCACTGCGAAAATTGGGCTCATTAGTCCATTATCATCCAATTTCTTTAAAATTACTTTTATTTTATTTCTACAATATGATGTACTTGACACATAGTAGGAATTTTTTCCATCCACAAGTTTCATATTTGAGATTTTATTTAAAAGGTATCAAGCATGTACCACTTCATCCAATTACCCCTTCGAGAACCATACCAAGAACATGACAAAGTTATACGAAGAACATAGTTTTTCAGGATTCTTCTTAGGGTTAATCGAAGAACACAGCCTCTAAAATTAACGTGACAAAGTTATGTCAAGTATTTGATTTTGTATTTTTATGAGTTGTTGTTTATAACTTAATTTTTGTGAAAATTTAAATGTTTATTTGAGATATATATATATATATATATATATATATATATATATATATATATATATCCTACTGGAAGTGTTATTTTGGTGATTCATTTGTGATATGAGTTGATTGAATGAGAATCTATGATAGTTGAAAGAAGAAAAACATGTTGTACATGTCTGATACGTTTTTGTCCAAACATGTGTTAGAATTTGTGATACTTTGTCTGTGGTAAATGAAATTAAATTCCATTTTTGAAAAAAAGACAAATGGGGATATAGTTTTGAGACAGGAAACACTTAAAAAGGTTGAGGATCAAAGGACACTACTCCAAGAGATGCATTTAATGACGGTCATTCAAAGTCGGTTGTCGCAAAATCGATGTTGTTTGTGGTGTGGTGGTGTTTTTGTAATTAAGATGAACTTTTCAAAGTCAATCTGTGTAAAATTGTCTTTGTATGTTCAAAATGACGACGGTTTTCATTTAACCGTCTTAGTTTTGTTCTATTCAAAGACATTTTGCCTATGCCCGTTGTCGAAATGGTCTTCAAATTTGAAGAACAACCACGCTTTTTGCCTAAAACTGTCGTTGTCTCCACCTTCAGTTTTAAAATTCTCAGCACGTTGTGGGAATCATTTTCGTGCCCTTCCTAGCTACTTTCATCCCTTAAGGTGTTGTCCCTCTCCCACTGACCATCACCCTAACTGTCTCTAGCAACCGCACCCACTCACTGTTGTTGACCCACAACGTTGTTTGCGCCTCCGTGTTGAAAGTTGAAGTGAGCATCCGACGTCATGGGCTCTGTCTCAGCTGCGCCTTCCGCGTCTTGCTTCAACGTGGTTTGTGGCCATCATCAAATCGGAAGCGGAGGTATGCTCCTTCTTCACTGTAGTGTCGTTTCGACCATTTTTAAAATTGTAAATCAACATATTGCGAAAACTCATATTTGGATGTCAATGCGCATATTTATGTACTGGTCACATTGTTATATGAAAAGCATGAAGTATGTTACTGCACAAGTATCTTAACCGCATTACGTGTGATGGTTTTGAGGAAAAATTTGTTGTGTGGTTTGTTGGTGAACCCCAAGCCTACTGTGGCTTTAATGGGGATTCTGATTGAAACCAGTTCTTTGCTTTGCATTTTGGCTTCTTCATTGAGCTTCAGTGTGTCAACAAGGGTTGGCAACAAGCTTGGTGACCAAGAGGACCTTACATTTTCTTTTTTGCATTTTTAGAAAATTTTGTGGTTTCTTTGTGAGGGTGTACCTATTCTAGCAATTAGGCTGGGTAAAGAAAACTGAACTTTGGGGAAGAATTGTTCCTTCGTAGAAAGGAGAAAATCCACAAAAGTTTGGATACTATCCACAGTAAACATTAAGGTTGTCGTTACTTATGAGTTTGTAACTTGCATGGATAGTTAATGTTTTTGTTGCTGGCAAATTAAAGAAGCCTTAGGCATCTCATCTCAAATATCACAGAACCATGTTACCTAGATGACTTTAACAATGATGGGTGTTAGGGGTGTTTTTGTGGTTGTATATGATAAGATTAGATATGATTCGTAATAAAGTAGGCTTGTGATTGTAATTATTGTAGTTAGGGGGTTAATTGTGTACAGATTTAATTTGTGTCTCATTTCCTTAGGGTCTACTTTTTTGGATCTCTCTTTCTGTATCTATATATATCTATGTATATATCTATTTAGATTTTAATGAAGACAAACAATTCAAACTTTTTTCTCTATCTTTAAGTTGGTATCAAAGCTTCAGATTCTAGGGGGCTTTGCTTGTGCATTCAATCCCTACCCTACAAAGTTTTTTTTGGCACCTTTAGATATAATTTCCACTAAGGTAGCACTATCAACACCCTTAACCACCACCATTGACACACCGTTTGTTTCCTACTTGGTCGATCTGATAAATGTTGTCAACGAAGTTATGATATTCTGCCAACCGCAAGTAGAGCTACTAGTGCATGTAAGCCACAAGCTTCTATCTTGTCTTTTGTTTGTGATTGCATTGCCACAAAGTCGACAACCCCTTCTTCCATTTCAGGGGTCATGTTGCTCTAACTCCCACCCTTGTTTTGGATATTGAAAGCCCTTGGTTTTCTCCCTCTTTTGGATGAGTTCATTCCTAAACTATTGAAGATTTGACCCGAAAATGGAAAACCTAAATAAAAATTGTGTTCTTGGGTGGGTTTGGGAGGGCAATTGGGTTGTTTGGGTTGGGAAAATAGATTAAAGTGGTTTAACCAACAAATTTATTCATTGATTTTTGTTAGTGAAGGGGATTGAAATTGACAATATCTCATTCTCCTTTTAACCATCAAACTAACCTTATAACTTCAAACCTTCTCCTAATATCTATGCTTTTAATAGAGAAAAAATAACTTAAGGGTGGACACTCATTATGCTTTTGATAATTGAAAAAATAACTTAAGGGTGGACACTCATTATGCTTTTGATAATTGTATTTTCATGATGTTCATTGCATTGAACTTGATAGTTGATACCCATCTCAACTTCTTTACCACATAAGCCAAAATGTACATTTCACTGCATTCCTCAGTTACATGGGAATTTGTCTCTTAAAGAAGGAAGTCAACTTGTAGTTTAATGAGTTGTATAGCGTTGGGATTCATCGAATGAACATGATGATGGTTGCTGCTAGTATAGATTCCAATGTCCAGATAACATCATTTCACTGAATGTTATGTACTTATCCAACAACGCATCTGACTTGTATTTCAGGCAAACCTAATGGATGGATAACAAGTAAAATTCCTTTATTAAAGGTGACAATTTACACAGGACCATAAAGCACTCCAATAGTTTTAAATTTCAAATGTCACCTTTCAGTGATATTTTATTGTTCAAATTATATAACTGTGACCCCTTCAACATTTTGATTTTAATTGGCTCCCCAACCTCGGCATCCTTATTCTACCCTAGTACATGATGTCATGCTAATCTATTTAGCTTTTTGATTTAAAAGTATAACAAATTAATTTGAAATGTACAATGTGTAAAGAATTTAAAAAGTAAAGTCTTGTAATTAAAGAAACAAAATGGTGCAAGTCTGTTGTCAATAGTTGTGCGTGGGTAAATTTGAATATATTTTTGTTTCTTGCAATCAAACTAAAAGTTAAATGTCAAATATTAAGAACAAAAAAATATTGAATTTTGAGAGCCAAACATGTGTACGTGAAGTAGACATGCAAAAAGAACCAAGTTAAGGAAAAGACCACTTAATTTGCAGAGGACTGCAATAGCATGTTATGTAATCAACAACATGTATTTTACATTCCTCTAAACTAAACTCTTGACTTCCCAAAATCCATTTTGCTTTTCACAATTTCCTTTTCTTCATATTGTGTGCAATGATGCTGATACACATCTTGGAATTTTGTGCCACATAAGCCATTGAGTAAATTTGGTTGCATGCCTCTTTGGGGACTTGAAGGAAAATGAAAAGAAAAATACCTCCAGAAGCAACAACTCTCAACACCACTCTTTCTGGTGGTGAGTTTAGTGTGAGGTAAACAAAATCCATAGTTATTAAGATCCAGCTAAATCGTAGCATCAAGGCTTTCATGAACACAAATTTCCCTGCATAGTTTTCTCTTGAGATTTTCCACATAATCCTCAAACACAACATCCCGACAACGGAAGATGTGGTCAGTCACCAACCCCTATACCTCACTAGTTTCCCACCAATAACCAATGCCTATTTCCTGCACACACAAGATGCACACTCACCTGAAAATTTTGAGGACATGAGTGTAACGACCTAAAATTATTCTAGTTATTGTATTTTTATTTGAGTTAAGTTTCTAAGAAATCGTTAGACAATAATAATTTTTTTTTACTGAACGTATAATAGTATAAATTCTAAACGCAATGATAAACTGTTTTATATTAGAAACAACTATAATTCTTGTTACAAAAGTTAACAAGTACAAGCTCTTTCAAATAAAAGTCTACTTCATATCTTTATTTCTATGCCATCAACGAACCAGGTCATTAAGGAGATTGAACCCTGTTGCCATCTAAAAAAATGAAACAAATCTAGTGAGAAATAAAATTTCTCAGTAGGCAAAAACTAAACCACCAAACACGTTAGTACGTTAGTAAAATCCTCAATATATTCAAAACTAAATCCATAAAATTATGCAAACTATATTAATGCATGAAATGAACTATCCCAGAGTGCACATGGCCACTACATATCGTACTGTATGTAGCTACACCTCGTACTGGGTGTAGATGCCGCTATCGTCTTATGCAAACATGCATGAATTATGCCATATCCGTGCACTTGGGTACTACATATCGTACTGTATGTAGTATTAGATTCTGTTTCACAAAATCTCGTACTGGACTTGGAAACAAGAATCAACCTATAATCACATCAATATTCATTCATAATAAAAATCCATAAGCAAAATACATATCATCTCATGGATAAATATTTTTATCATAATATTATACGTATCCAAAAGTATGGTTTAAACAATCATACCTTATTCAAGTAAAAATCATACCAACTTAGACATGATAAATGAATATCCTCAAGCTACAGAAAAATCATGTTAGTAATCTAACTAATAACCACAATATGTCTTTCAAATAATTTTCTAAATCCTTTAAATCTTCACAAGAAAAGATTAAAACCTCACCTTTCAACTACCACCTTTCTACTTCATCCTCAAATTTGAACATTCAACATTTGAACCATTTAACTATATACCATTCAACCTCTACTTCTAAAAATTAATCTAAAATGGTACCATAATAAAACTATGAACAAACAGCCAAAATATCATCAAAATCCCTTCCAAAGATCACAAAATCTACTTCCCAACATCCCCAATATTACAACCTATAAATCATCACATATCCTATAGTTTAAATCAACATTTCCATATCATAAAATAACCTTCAAATATCATGAAATTCCAACTTAAGTAATAACCATAAATCTGTCTAATTAAGCAAATAGGTTAAACCAAACAAATGCTTAACTAGAGATTGAAGCCTAGCCTACCTCAAGTGAGTTTGAGTCTTGATATCCTTCTACTAAGCTTGTCAAATTCTTCCTAAAGGTTGCTTGCCTCTACACGTGATTTCTTCAAGGTGATGGGGTTTCTTTCTTACTTGATTTAAGCTTTAAAGGGAAAGATGAAATGAAATGAAGGAGGTGTAAGGAGAGAGTTTCACGTGAGGTTGTAGAAAGGGGTGGTCTTAAAATTGGCTTGCACTTAGGTTCCTCCTCCTCCCTTTATATAGTAGGTGAAAAATAATTGAATATTTACAAAAATCTCTAAGTCATGATGATTCCTTTACAAGTGTCCCTACACTTGTCTTGATTTTTTTACAAGTGTCCCACCACTTGTCCTAATCTTAAAGCTTTCTTCTTTTCTTCCTTCTAAGTGTCCACTTACTTGGCATATCGTGAAGCTTCTCCATGCTTCTTGCTTCTTCACGTGAATGCTAGAGGAAAAAGGGACAAAAATCTTCTAAGTTCATCATGTGCCTTACAAGTGTCTAAACACTTGTCTTCATCATAAAGCTTGCCTTTACAAGTGTCCTAACAATTGGCACGTCTTGAAACTTCTCCCACCTTCTCCATTTTCACGTGAACTTCTAGGGAAGGAAGAGTAATCTTGCTTTTTTTCATGTTATTTTGTGTATATATGTCATTTTTGATAATGAAGAAAAATCCAATTTCCTTGTGGCTTTACACATGGTATTTTCTAATAAGAAGTCAAGTTTAATTTGAACTCTTCTACCTAAAGATAATATTGAATAATAGAACTCCAAAGGTTCCTAGAAATTGATCTCAATGACAGTTTAAATTACTCGCAAGCAGTCTAGTCTATAGAGAGTGCTACATAAATCTTACATACAAAATTGCTCCTATCTTAATTCTGATTGGTTCATACCACTCCTGACCATAAAAATTATTAAACTATTTTATTAAATAGATCTATACATTCTTCAACTAAGAGAAAATTCCATAGATTTTATTTATCATTTCTCGATATTTTTCTAATGCTTGAATTCTCTTGAATAAAGTCTCAAAGCTGTTATCTTATAAAATTCATAGAAATTTTATTCTAGAGTTTTCTGTCACAAAATATTTTGATACTCTGTCAACTAAGAGTATTCTATAATTTCATCAGGTTTCCACAAAATTCCTAAAGATATTTGGGCATTTTTGACCTAAAGGCATTTTGGTAATTTTGTCATTCATCTTAGGGGTATTATTGTCATTTTTAAAATGTCCAAGGGTATTTGTGTAATTTTCACCTTAGGGTTATTTCTGTAATTTCTATTTTCAAGGAAAAGGTGGTATGGTCATTTATCCAGTTATCATTACACTTTCACAATTCAATATTAATATGTATTCAAGATATAATTTTGAGGATGTTACAATGAGTGCATCAAAACCTGTGTAGTTAGGCAGCGGAACAGAATCCAGATACAAGCTTGCATGCAAAATGCCAAACACTGTTGATGCCAAAAAAAAGTGTACTTCAAGTCCTTATCAGCTGCATTGTCAATGGACAATGCAAAAATGAGAACCATTAGAAGAACTGCAGGACCAATGCAATTCAGTGGGAATATTGTGTTGATTTGAAGACCCTTTGCAAAGGCTAAGATTATTAGAGGCAAGGATATAGGACCTGAGGGCAGAACAAATCTTTTTGATTGATCAAAAAAGATTTATCCTCTTCCTGAACTCATGATTTCAAAACAAAATAATGCAAAAATAGAAAAAAGGAAAAGAAATTGTACCTGACTTCAAAAAAATAATCATATGGCACTACTGATACGTGTCCATAATATTATGGATCAATTGTATATGGCCTACATTGTTATATTGGTTCCTGCCCCTTGGTTGCTGATATATTTGATTGAATGGATTATTTATGTACTGGTTTCAAATTATACTATAATTTACGATGTAGGTAGTTGAACACTATATATATATATATATATATATATATATATAGAAAGGTGTGTGTGTGTGTATGTTAAACATTGTTTTAAATAAATTTTGTTTGTTGTTTTAGGTCCAAGTTGTTGACTCTGTTACCTCATAAAGGTTTCTTTTGGTAGCTGATACAAATCTCGTTTATACAACTTCAATTACATCAGGTCGTATAATCAATCATATACTCCATATTTTCAGGTATTTTCTATGAATATTAATTTAATGTCCTACTTTCTTTCATTGTGTCAACTTTGTAGTTTATTTATTACAACATGCAATGCATTGTACAACCTTAGTTTCTTGTTTAAGGTTCAAGTCAATGATGAATACGGATAGTTTGGATTAATCGTTGAATTGAATCTTGAATTGTCTGTTTGGACAGTTTGGATGTAATGCATTTTATGCAACATTCATACATTGACATTTTTATATTTAATGAAATTTTGGTGCTTTGCAAATTGTGTTGTTCTCCGGGTACATACTGATTTCGGCTGAATTAAACCTTCGCTTTCATGTCGTGTTCTCGGAGACCAATGAGAAATGATGCCGAAATTTCATTAAATTAATCAAACCTTTTATAATGTAAATGTATGAATGTTGCATAAAATATTACTTCTTGAATGGGATAGGGCCACACCTGTTTGTATACATGACATACATTTGCATCCATATAAGTTTTTTTTAGAAAAGGTTTGATAGCAAATGGAAAACATGGATCATAGTTGGATGAAAACTCCACGCATTATGAATGAGTATGAAATTGGGGTTGAACAATTTCTTCAATTTACCACCCGAAATGCACTATGTTTGAGGGGCAAATTTTTTTGTCCTTGTGTAAAATGTGTGAATGGGAGACGCCAATCCATAGATGACATCAGAACTCATCTAATATGTGACAACATCATTCCAAATTACACAAAGTGGATATGGCATGGTGAATTGCCAGACACTCAAACATCAGCAGAAACTGTGTCAGTTGATGTGAACAATGACGATCGTATAAGAGACATGATACGCGAACTGGGAGAAGAAAGTTTTCGCCAAGCACATTCATCGACGTATTCAAAACTGGAGATTGATTCACAAATCCCTTTGTATGCTGAGTGCACCTCCTTCACACCGTTGTTGGTAGTGTTGTCTTTGGTTAACTTGAAAGCCAGATTTGGATGAAGTGACAAAAGCTTCACAGAATTGCTTGTATTGTTAAACAAAATGCCTCCTGAAGAAAACACACTGCCCAAGACTCATTAAGAAGCAAAGATGATTTTATGTCCTATGGGGATGCAGTACCAGAAAATTCATGCATACCCTAATGATTGCATCATGTACCGAAATGAGTATGCGGATCTGCGCAGCTGCCCCACTTGTGGGTCCCCAAGATACAAATTAATTAACAATGATGGTAGTCATGAAACAAACTCATTCACCGGTCGTCCTGCAAAAGTCTGTTGGTATCTTCCAATAATTCCAAGGTTTAAGCGGTTGTTTGTTAATGCAAATGATGCAAAAAACCTTACTTGGCATGCATATGGAAGGAATAATGATGGAAATCTTCGGCATCCTGCCAATTCTCCTTAATGGAAGGCAATTGACCCTATGTACCCACATTTTGCCAACAACCCAAAAAGCCTAAGGCTTGCGCTAGCTTCTGACGGTATGAATCCTTTTGGTAGCCTATCCACTAACCACAGTTCATGGCCTGTATTGCTTATGATTTACAACCTGCATCCTTTGTTGTGCATGAAGCGAAAATACATTATGTTGTCTATGATGATAGCGGATCCCCAACAATCAGAAATGATATTGATGTGTATTTGGCGCCGTTGATTGAAGACTTGAAACAAATATGGGTTGACGGGGTTGATGTCTTTGATGGGCATCTGCAGGAAACTTTCAGGTTGCATGCCATGATGTTCTGTACAATTAATGACTTTCCAGCATATTGGAATTTGAGTGGATATAGTGTCAAAGGACATCACACATGTCCTATATGTGAAAAACATACTAGCTTTGTCCAACTAAAACATGGAAAGAAAACAATATATACAAGGCATCGAAGATTCCTCCAACCCTATCACCCATATCAACGATTGAAGAAAGCTTTTTATGGTTGTCAGGAGAATGAAATGGCGCCTACACCGTTAGCAGACAAAGAAGTTTATGATCGTGTCAAGGACATAATGAATGTTTTTGGGAAAACCCAAAAGAAGGATTCATCTGACAAGTAAATTTGGAAGAAAAGATCCATATTTTTTGATCTTCCATACTGGTCCGATTTGGATGTCAGACATTATATAGACCTAATGCATGTTGAGAAAAATGTTTGTGATAGTTTGATTGGCACACTCCTAAACATTCAAGGGAAGACAAAGGATAATTTGAAATCTCGGCAAGATTTTGTTGAGATGGGTATACAACACCAATTACATCCAATTGAACAAGGTCGACAAACGTATTTGCCCCCTGCAAGCCACACTTTGTCTACAAGAGAGAAAAAACAATTTTATCAGTGTTTGCGGACAATAAAAGTCCCACAAGGATACTCTTCTAATATAAAGAGCCTTGTATCCGTCAAGGAGCTAAAATTGGTAGGGTTGAAGTCTCACGATTGTCACGTGTTGATGCAACAAATATTGCCTATTGCTATACGTGGAATATTGCCTGAAAAAAATTAGGGTTGCAATTATTTGTTTGTGCTACTTGTTTAATGCTTTTGGTAACAAAGTCATCAACCCAAAAAAGTTGGATAATTTGGAGAACGAGGCTGTCGTTGTCCTTTGTCAGTTGGAGATGTTTTTTCCTCCATCCTTTTTTGACATAATGGTCCACTTAATTGTTCACTTAGTCAGGGAGATCAGGTTGCGTGGTCCAATTTTTCTACGGTGAATGTATCCTATTGAGCGCTATATGAAAGTGTTAAAAAGTTATACCAAGAATCAATATCGTCTAGAGACTTCCATTGTTGAAAGATATGTTGCCGAAGAAAGTATTGAGTTTTGTTCTGAATACATCAATGCACTTAAACCTGTAGGGATTCCACAAAGCCGTCATCAGCTATCAGCGGGAGGTAAGGGAACAAGGGGATACAAAGTAGTCACATTCAATCAATAGGAGGTTGCATAAGCACATTTGTATGTTTTGAATAACACAAAAAACGAAAACACTTTTTCACTCTTTCATATACTAGGGGATTTCACTTGGAAAAGAAAATGTCCCATACTAGTGGACTTACATAGAAAGGTACAAAGAATATTTGCAAGAGTGTCACCCAAGAATGAACTTCATGAAGGTGTTAAAAGAACATAATAGAACTTCATGAACTTTTGTTCCTCAAAGACATTAAGACTGTTAGCTGTTGGCCCGAATCTCAACGTTCCAACTTGGAAGGGGTACGACATAAACAACTGTTCCTTCTACACAAAATCACAAGACGATCATAGTAATGTCCAGAATAGTGGGGTCAGTGTCGATGCCGCTTCAGAGTACTTTTGTGGTCCGTCTGATAACAATCCAATTCAGGCTACGATGCCTTACTTTGGAATAATTCAAAAAATTTGGGAGCTTGATTATACTGCATTCAGAGTACCTGTGTTCAAGTGTATGTGGGTAAATGGTAATACTGGTGTGCATGAAGATCAATTTGGATTTACGTTAGTAGAACTGGGTAACGTTGGTTACAAGGACGAGCCTTTTATAATGGCAGAACAAGCCAGACAAGTGTTTTATGTCCAGGATCCGTGCGACGGTAGATTTTCTGTGGTGTTACGTGGAAGAACATCGGGCGTCAGTCACCAAAATGATGAAAGTACAGCTGATAGTAGTCACATACCTGCTTTCTCAACACGGATACCTTCCATTGTTGAAGACCAAGAGGTTGACGATGAACATGCAAATCGTTTTGATCATCATGAAGGTTTATGGGAGAACATTCATATGTAACTGCGACATATTCAACTAATGGTTTTATTTAAGGAAATAACAAATAATATAAAATTTTTTTCTTCATTAATTACATTACGATACAGTTTTTTAATACTTATACATTTTAATACACTTATGTTTTTCAGATTGATGGCAACCCCTCTTTCGTCTCCTCGTAATTCAAACGACTGTTCACATTCCACATCTACGAGGAGTAGACAATCCACCAAGCTAAGAAGGTTGACATTGAGAAACTTGGATGAGGCTAAGCCAACGGTAAATGTCAACCCTAATACTGGGAGAGGATCTGGCAACAACAAAGAGAAGTTCCACAGCTATCTTGGTGTTGTTGCAAGAGAGAATATTCCTATCACACATTGCAATTGGAAAGATGGACTCGTTAAAGGATCTAGTATGGGATGATATTTTGGTATGCGTTGTAACACCCTCATATTTTAATACATATATATGTGTGAATTTTCTTATAAGATTATTAATATGCATTTCTAGATAAAATGACGAAACTGCCCCTGGACATTTTGAAAATGACAAAAATACCCTTTAGCTCTGATACCACTATTATAACGCCTAAAAAAAATTTCGCTTATTTCCTTTTATAAAGAAATTTATTCTATAAAATCGCTTTTCTTCATTTCTTAAATTAACTTTAAATGGATTAATTATCATCAAATATTTCTAAGTTCCAAATAAAATATTATACAGTCCAAAATACAGTTCCACATAATATAGTCCAAATACAGACCAACAGACTAGACTAGTCTAGTACAATTTACATAACTTCAGAGTCAACAAAACACCAAATACAGAATACAAGTCATCCAAGCTCTCCCATCACACCATCATGGCTTATGCTTCACTGTTCCTCTGCTTGCCCAACAAATTAGGGTCATCACAGGTGTCAACCACAGACACAAAATAGGGTAAGTATATGATAAATATAGTTAGATAAAAACAATAGATCCATAGCGAATCAAAGTAACACTCATAAAACAAGATACATGATAGATGCATAATAGATGCATGATTCTTTGTTAAAATGATACATGAATGAGATCTCAGATTCTCATTACATGGTACCATAGTCAAGATAGCTTACTCTCTCTCTTTGAATTGGATCGACCAGTCAGGGTAGGTCAGTGTTGCAATAGGACTCACACCCACACTACATGTGATCATCATGGGTACGTGATCTCTCCACTGCCATTACCCCCCAGCTTAGACACCTTTTGTCTAAACGCTCGTCTCAATTCTAGTTATCTGACATACCTCCTCTTGAGGCAACTCTATTACCTCCTATCTGAGGTAGTTAAATGCAGATGAAATATGTATTGAATTACTTTTATTTCTTATTTACTCTTCACCATTAATTTATTTCTCATATTCTCATAAACTTTAAACTGTACACTTTCAATCTTCCATCTTCATAAATTCAATATAAAAATATGTTTTCATCATAATTTCCTCATGAGATTTAGTAGACATCCTCAAGGATTTATAGAACACTTTTAACAATATACAGCACATAAACTTTAGTAAGACATCCATTGAGTATATAACATACAAACTTTAGTAAAACATCAAATAAGTAACAAGATATAACACACAAATTTTAGTAAAACATCAAATCAATTACTTCTTTAAATATAGTCATAATATGTAAAGATTTAAGTCACTTAATCACTTTCTTATTAAACTAGATTCAAGTTATTTATTCCAATAATTATTCTTTAAGTTACTTTTAAGTCACTTATTCAAATCATCATCCATGTACCCACTTTAGTTCTTTGAAGCATTTCATTAAACACATGGTAAACAAAGCTTGATTCTTATAGAAATAAATGAGAATCTAGCATAATAAATATCTAAACCATATTTATCATAACACTTCCCCATACCTTGCTTTCTTTTTGGAATTTTTGGCAACTTCCTTCAACCACTTCCTATCTTTCCACGTGAACTTCTAAGGGTGTAGGCCTTTGTTTGGTTTTTTATTTCAAAGTGAAAGAGATGGAAGGTGAAAGTGGAATGCTACACGTGAACTAGCATCCACTTTGGTCCCCACCATCCTTTTTACATACTAGGTGAATTGGCTTTTGCTAAAAATATCTCCAAAGCTTATTATTACCTAGCTTTCTAGTTGGTTTCCTTTCATTGGCTAATGGTTTTCCACCTTACAAGTGTCCTAGTTCATGAAAATTCTCCATCTTTCCCTTGTTTTCTTGCCTTGCACGTGGACTTACCAAGCTTAAGGTGCATTCCCTTTTGTTTTCTACTTTCACGTGGAATGACTTAGGCTTAGTAGATTTTTGTTGCATTATTTCCAAGTCATGATTGTTTTGCTTTCCAAATGGTCCAATTACAAGGTACCTAGCTTTTTAGCCATACAAGTGTCCTAAGTCTTGATTTTTCTCAAGCTTTCTCCATTCTTCTTTGATGTCCACGACCATAGCTTGATTTGGAAGCAAATATGTTTCAATTTGGCTTGTTCACGTGGATGGCTATTAGTTTAGGAAATTTCATGCTTTGTTTAACTTAACTTATGTCTTGAAATTGAATAAAATTGCTTCTATAATCTATGAAAGCCTAATTCTAATTGCTTTCTTAGGAATAAAATTCTAAAATTATTTAGAACTAGCTTAAGTTTTAGTAACATTTTTAGGATGTCATTTATCTTTCTTCCAATGGCTTTATCTAAATTCTTATTGGTTCATTTTGTTTTTAATTAGTAAAATGACTAAACTAATTAGATAATCTATTCCTCCTATAATTAAGAGAAAATTTCACAGATTGTATCTTTCCTTTTTCTGTGTTTTTCTGAAGCTTAAGTTAGTCTAGATTGAATTTTTTTCAAAATTTCTTCCAAAAATTCTAAAAATTCTAACTTATGGTTTTTCTCTATTAACAATGTCAGAAATTCCTTATCTAGGGACATACTGTACTTTTATCAGGTGTTTATAACATTACTAAGACTATTTGGCCTTATCAGAGCTAAAGGGTATTTTTGTCATTTTTAAAATGTCCAGGGGCAGTTTCGTCATTTTATCTAGAAATGCATATTAATAATCTTATAAGAAAATTCACACATATATATGTATTGAAATATGAGGGTGTTACATGCGTGCTTAGTAAGACTTTGTTTGATGTTCTTAAACTCATTTGATAAAAACTTGTGAATCACTCACTGTTTTGTTTCATTTACAGTTGCAGGCAAAATTTGATATCCCGAAAAATGCCAAAGCAAAGAAGAAGGTTATGGCATTGGTCGGCACTAGATGGAGACAATTTAAGTCTACCCTAACTACTAAATACATCTTTGTTGACCCAAACGGCCAACATAAAGCCGACCCCTCAGTTGTGTATGGTCTGGACACACACATGGGAGGAATTTGTTGAAAGTCGGAAATCCTTAAACTGGCAAGTTATAAAATCATTTATTGTTTGACATCAACGAAAAGACGACGTGAATGATATGGGATTGAAAGTAGCATACTAATGGCTAGTCTTTTTTACAGGGAATTAGGAAAAAAGCCCAAGAAACTCAGAAACTGAATGACTGACCACATGTTTTGTTGTGTGGGGGCTATGATTTGCTTGAAAAGAAGCTTATGGAGGAAAAGACTAAGAAATGACAACAACACAGGATGAATACCGAAGATTCATCATCCATGACTCTTCCTCCTTCTCCCATTCCTAGACAGCTGAAGTGGAAGATGGTCCGAACCAAAAAATATGGGCAAATGACATCTATGGCCACACAAGAAATAGCAGATAAAATTGTGAGTTGAATAAATTTGTTAATTTGCAACATTTATTAGCATAACTTGTTAAATTAAGTTACGTATTCATGTGATGAATGCATGACTCTTTAGAAGAACAAGCCACACAAGGCGCATTTGTTCCCCAAGGCCAACATGACATACTAAATGCTGTCATCGAAAAACTGGATCACCCTAGTCGTGTTCGCAGAGAAGGGTCAGGTGTGACAATCAAGCAATGGATGCAGTTCACGTGCCTCTAGTGGTTCACAGCCATCCATCAGTCCAGAACAATTGGCTGAAATAATCTAAAACCTTAAGGAAGAATGGAAGCGAGAGTTGAAGGAAGAAATAAAACTTGAGTTATCTCAAATGGGCTCACGAATGTCTCAGCCAGTTCAGGCAGATATAGAAAAATTAGTTGCAAGAGTGAGCACAAAGGGGAGTTGTGCGAAAAACCAAGCCAACCCATCTGCTGAAGAAAATTGTGATGATGTTGTGTCGTGTATGGGGTTGTATGTAGAATGTCGAGATTCTACACGGCTAGTGACACTGGGAAAAGTTTATGCCGGGAACTCTAGCATTCACAACATACATTATGCAATTCAATGGTAAATTTATGTCGGGATTAACAATCATATGTTTACCACATTTAGGATCCCGAAAATTGTTCAAAACAGGTGGTTGAAACTGTTACAAGTCCAACCGATAATGGAAATGACATTGATTCGTTGGATGATTTGCTTAAGATCCTACATGAAGGTTATTACAAATCTGCAGCGATGCCGTGGGAAGGGTCTACATTTGGCCATCCAAATGTTGAATCCTCGTTGTTAATAATATTTTCTGATGTGAAGGAAATTATAGCAGGGGACAGGTGTTTGAACATATCTGTACTGCAATTGTGGATCATGTAAGTAAATATGCTGTGAATTGTTCGTTACAATAAGTTATTTTTCATAGTCCTTACAAATAAATATGTTTCATATGTTTCAATTGAAATATATTAATAGGTTTATGGCGGACTGGACTTCATTGTTGGATAAATCATTAGTGTATGCATTTTTTGAGCCTCAATCGATACACAATGCGAAGGACAGACACGCACAATGTTAGGAATACATTGAAACATGGATGAAGGATTCACAAAGACAGTTGTACCTAGGAGCATACTTGAATCAGTAAGTAAAATGTTAACAGTAGTACTACGTCAAAATGAACTGCTAATGCTTGGTATTTTTTTTGTCAAATGTAGGGTCCATTGGCAGCTTTTTATTCTCTGCCCTAACAAAGATACCTTTGTATGGCTTTGTTCGTTGCGTAAGAAGGTAGACGTTCACATAAAAACCGCAATTAACAAGTAACGTGTTCAGGATGCGATGGTTTTGGTAAATTACAAAGTTAGGTTCACATATCATTTAGACTTTAACAACAATTATCATGTGTTTTTACTAAAATCAGTGCAATGAAGACATTGAAGACCACTAGAGGCGGAAAGCAAATCCACCTGCACCCACTTGGATTTAGTTAAAGGTTAGTCTTTGGTAAGGAGAGGTGGTCCAAATGTAACATCCAATTCAATTTTGCCTGTTGTACTTGAGAAAGCCAAGGAGCTTGATGTCCCTAAAGATATTGTTGAGCGCAATATCAAAATAGCTAATGAGAAAGGACAAGAGGCTTATATCGAGAAAGTGTACAAGGTTGGTAGACATTACTCCTAATTTGATTGCCATGGGGAAATAGGTACTTTGGGTCCAGTTTTGGGGCTAGGTGGTATAGTATGCATCTCAGTATGTAAGTTGTAACCAAATATGTAATATATATTTCTTAAGCATTATGTTGTTTGCTCATGGACTTTATTGATGTTTAACCATAATGAGCATGTTTGGATAGGATTTCAATATGGTGGTTGCACTGTAGAACTTCGTCCTGGGCAGTGGGTTATATTTTAGTGGATTATATTTTTTACAAGTTTGTTCCTTGAATATTGTTTTAACTCATATCTTCTACATTTACCTACCAGGTTTATGGTTATGGAGGAGTTAGTATGGTAGTTGAGGTATCAATTGATAAGGTACATCGTTCCATGGCAAAGATTAGAGAAGTGATAAGGGACTATGGAGGAAACACTTTGTTAGACTTTTGGCAAGCGTACCAATTGTCGTTGTAAGTTACAAAATTTATAAAAGTTCGTCTCCACAGGGACTTGTGCTACTCAGTTAATTCAAATAAAGTTTAACAGTTTAATAGTTTATGTACAGTGAGTGTGAACGGAGTTTTGATGGTTTTATGGAAATAAAGAAAAATTACGAAAGATTACGGAAGCTAATAAAATGATTTTAATTAACTAAAGAAAAGCGTAGGATTGGATTTCATCGTTCATACCTTTAGTATTCAATTAATATTACCATGCATAAGTTATTTTCTATTATTATTGATGCACACATAAAATCACCCCAAATCGATGTCTCGCATTTGGGAATCCTAAGA
>PYAF01002433.1:59845-71223 GCA_007407185.1 Glycine tomentella | reverse complement strand
TTTTGGCCTAGGGGCATTTTGGTAATTATGCCATTCAACCTAGGGACATTTTGGTCATTTTCAAAAATGTCAAGGGCATTTTTGACATTTTATCTTAAGGGGTTTTCTAGTAATTTCCACTTCTTGGAAAGAGTGATATAGTTATTTTTTCTTTAAACATACTTGTATCACATTTTTATAATTTTGGGGATGTTACATCCACTATTATAAAAATATTCTTACAAGTTTTTACAAGAATCTCCCCTTTATCAACCCTAGACAAAGAACAGAAATCTAAAACCCTATTAGAAATCTAAGGAGAAAGATCCAGAGAACACTACTCTGATCTTTAAGCTAGAGAACCCTTCTCCAGTCCCAAGCTTTAAGAATCAAAATTACAATAGCCAATACAGCACAAATTTGTAAACAAAATTACAACCAATTAGTTAAGGAAAGAAAACACCTGATGATCCAGTGAATGATATGCACATGAATGAACAAACCAGGTTGAAGTACAAATTTAATCTCAGAACATCTTCTTCCTTAACCTTTGAAAGAAACTTCTTGCTTGAAAGAATCACTTAAAAACCTATAAGTGTTTTACTGAAAGCAAGAATTCATAGAACCCAAAAAAATCACTTAGAACGTGTTTAGAAAACTTATGTGTGCTCAGAATACGAATTGATCAAGTTACAAAACATGTTGAGCCAAGGTTCTATTTATAACAAACTTTTGTAACTATTAGTAATCGATTAAACGCGCCAAATAATCGATTATTTCACTCATGTAATCGATTAAATCAACCTTGTAATCAATTAAAGTGTTCTACAAGAATCTGGACATGAGCAACGAACAAAATAATCGATTATTCTGTCTTGTAATTGATTGAGACAGGAAGCTTCATAAACTTGAAATACACTATGTAATCGATTACTGATTCTTGTAATCGATTAAACCAGGAAGCTTTAGAAATCATATTGAACTATGTAATCGATTACTATTTTTCATAATCGATTAATGCAGCAAACCTTATATGCATTAACACAAAGTGTAATCGATTACTGAATTTGGTAATCGATTATGACAAGAAGATGGATTTTTCAGTTTAGCCTGTGTAATCGATTACTGTTCTTTGGTAATCGATTCTTCCAGAGAGACTTAAACTCATGTATAGCAATGTAATCGATTACTACCTGTTGGTAATCGATTAAAGTGTTCATCAAGGCAGTTCATATGTAAAAGAAGGTCAAATAATCGATTAATCTGATAGGTAATTGATTACATTGTTCTTAAAAACTTTTCCCAAGTAAACCAAGAACAAAATAATCGATTATACCCTCAGTGTAATCGATTAAACGAGTACAAAATTCATTTTTCCAAAACCTTTGATTTCAAATGAAAACCTTTAGTTAAATGTTAAAAGCTTAGGTGGATTTTCATGAAAAAAATACTTAGTTAGATGAATGAATGAGTGAATGCATGGATCAATCAAATGACTTTCTTTTTACTTAAAATTCCAAGTCTTCAAGCATGTTTGAAGCTCAAAACAAATCTTGGCAAAGGCTTCCAATCTTCATGAAGCTTCACTTGGAATCCACAATCTCCCCCTTTTTGACTTTAAACATGCCAAATTCTTGATTGACCAATTGTTGAACTTGAAGCTTTTATAAGTGGAATTGTCCATGGAAGACTTTGAATTTTCAGACCTGAAATTTTTACACTTTCCATACAAAGATCAAGTGTTAAAGCATCTGATTCCTTTTAAATCATCATTCACATGTATTTTAGGTACTATTGATTCTTTTTAGACAGTCAGCTCCCCCTAAATTCCAGCATCCATTCAATTCAAATTTTGGGCAAATAGTGAAACAAAAAATAGGGGCAAATAGTGTGATATGCAGGGCATTCAACAATCAATCATGATGCAGGGCATTCAACAATCAATCATTTCTCCCCCTAATTTGCTTGTTAAAGACAAAAATATAAAGGGCACAATGGATAATTGAATTGTAAACATAATGGAAGTGTCATTTAATCAAAGGGAAGCCATTCCAAAGTAAAAAATGAATCATAAACACTACAATTAAAACAGAACATAAAAACATAGAGAAACATAGGCCTAAAATTTTACAGATGCATTATCATTCATATTTGTTTCTATGGTATCAAGCCTATCTCTAATCTCTCCTAAGGCTTCATTTGTTTCAACCTTAAAGTCCTGTTGCATCTGGATTAGATTGTCCATTTTCTACAGCATTATAGACTCAAACTGAGAGTATAAGGGTTGTTGTTGATCCCTTGCATCATCTTCAGAGTCTGCAGCTTGATCACCAACATCAGCAGCAGCAGGTTGTTGTCCAGCAATGATCCAGCCATTTGGGCTCTTTCTCATCCCCATCTTGGTGAGGTGCTTCTCCTTTATTAGGCTGTTGCTTGAGTTGGTATGATCAACAACTTCATTTTCCACATCAATGTTGAAGTGGTCAATGAACCTAGATACAAGCACAGGATATGGGAAAAGGTAGTTGACCAATCTTTTGGATTTGAGCATTATTTCTTAAAATATGAGAACCCAATTCATGGGTATGTTGTTCTTCAGACCATACACCAATTGCAGGTCTTCATCTGTGGCTTGGACATGATTAGTTACCCTAGGAGTTATCACATAAGTGATAATGTAATGGAGCAGCCTATCTTCTAGGGTCATGGGTCCAGTACCCAATCTGTTCCTAAGTTGCATATGGGGGTTATGCAACATCTCCCTATAGGTATCAATCTTGATATAACCTTCTGGTTCTTCATCAAACTTCCTAGCCCCCTCACAAAGGACTCCAGCAATAGTTTCCCAAACTTCATGGGTGATTTCCATTGTTATACCCTTCACCTTGGTGATCATGGTCCCATTCATGGACTCTTTGACACAGGTATAGAAAACCTTCACCAAATCAGGGTAAAAGGTACTCTTCATTTCTAAAAATCTTCTAAGACCTTGGGCTTCAAGTTATGCAGGGAATTGGAATCCCTCCCTAATAAACCAATCTAACTCAAGGTATTTGGTGAGGCTACAGGCTTGGTTGCACTGAACTGTAGATAGTTTATTTTATCTGACTCTGTGGAAAACCACAAGTCCAGCCTGTTTGGGGGTTGAGGAGGAGGTGGATTGGATGATGATTCACCCACTTTCCTCTCAGAAAACCTAGCACGTTTAGATGTTGGGTTTGACATGGTTCTGGATAGGTTTAGACACAAGAAAATTCAGACAAATTTCAGAAATTTTAGAGAGATAATAGACTAAGGTGTAGATTTTTCTATTGATGCAATGCACTATTTATAGGCATGATTGATGCTCCTAACGTCCATATTTTTTAAAATATAGCTATTGGCGACAATTAAGGCACTTCAGTGGCCTTGGATTTCCTTTGGATTTGGTTGGGCATTACATTTTCAGATAAAAACTGTCAGAAAACGAACAATTGACTAAATAATCGATTATTTACTTAAGGTAATCAATTACTTTGCACATTTTGGACACAAAAATTGCACGTGGTAATCGATTATCCCATGTGGTAATCGATTATTTGCCAACCATGTAGAGGTTGAAGATGATCTGTAATCGATTATATACTAATGTATTCGATTATATCATGAATTTGGGATTTTTATCAAGTACCAGAGCTTATGTAATCGATTATCCCGAGTGGTAATCGATTATTTCAGGAGAATAAAAAATTCTAAGCATATGTGTAATCGATTACCAAATTGCTGTAATCGATTACTCCAGTGAACCATTTAAACTGGAAAATGGATCTAGTTCATAGATGTGTAATCGATTATTCCAGGAAGACTTGTTTCTTTGAAACAAAGAACAATCGATTACAGGATTGCAGTAATTGATTACTTAAGCTTGTTTAGCAAAATAATGTGATTTTTAATGAATTTAATCGATTAACCCATGGTGTAATCGATTAATACAACAAGTTTATGAGAAAAAAGAGCATTTTGCAGATCAACACAAATTTTCAATCAACTTGGTGATGAATGCATCAATGAAGCTCAATTAACCATGGAAAGGCACACTTTAAACAAGCTAGCATATGTTGGATTCATCAAGAATACCTAGCATGTTTCTAAGTGCATAAAATCTATCCCTAGGCAATGGTTTAGTGAATATGTCAGCTAGTTGGTTATGGTTATCAATGAAATAAACTTTGATATTACCTTTTTGAACATGATCTCTGAGGAAATGATGTCTTATCTCAATATGCTTGGTCCTTGAATGCATTGTTGGATTCTTTGATATGTTAATAGCATTTGTATTGTCACAAAGCAGAGGTATTTCGTTTAGTTCAACTCCAAAATCTTGCATTTGTTGCTTCAACCATAGGCTTTGTGCACAACAACTTCCAGCTGAGATATATTCAACTTCAGCAGTTAACAAAGCAACACAAGATTGTTTCTTGCAATGCCATGAGATCAATGAACTTCTTAGAAGATGACAAGTGCCACTTGTACTTTTTCTATCTAACTTGCAACCTGCAAAGTCAGAATCAGAATATCCAACAATATTAATTGAAGCACCTTTGGGATACCAAAGACCAACTTTTGGTGTAGCTTTGAGATATTTAAGGATCCTCTTGACTGCAGTAAGATGAGACTTTTTGGGATTTGCTTGATATCTTGCACACAAGCAAACACATAGCATTATATTAGTTCTACTAGCTATCAAGTTTAGTAGAGATCCAATCATTCCTCTGAACTTAGACTCATCAACCTTCTTTCCATTTTCATCTGAATCAAGATATGTTGATGTAGCCATTGTAGTTGCAGCATCCTTGCTTTTCTCCATTTCAAACTTCTTAATAACTTCAAGGCAATATTTGGATTGATTGAGAAATGTTCCATTCTTCATTTGCTTCACTTGAAGTCCAAGAAAGAATGTTAATTCACCCATCATTGCATTTCAAATTCCTTCTGCATAGCTGACGAAAATTCCTTACATAACAAATGATTAGTAGAACCAAAAATTATGTCATCCACATAAACTTGAACCAATAAGATATTATTGTCATGCCTTTTGATGAACAAGATTTTGTCAACATTGCCCCTTGTGTAAGATTGTTCAAGCAAAAATTTGCTTAATCTTTCATACCATGATCTAGGAGCTTGTTTCAAACCATAGAGTGCCTTTTTTAGTTTAAAAACATAGTTAAGTTGTTTAAAATCAGTAAAACCATGAGGTTGTTCAACATATATATCTTCCTCAATGTATCCATTCAAAAAGGCACTTTTAACATCCATTTGAAAAAGTTTGAAATCCATGAGACATGCATATGCAAGCAATAACCTGATTGCTTCCAATCTTGCAACTGGAGCATAACTTTCTTAATAGTCTATGCCTTCTTCTTGGTTGTAACCTTTAGCAACCAATATAGCTTTATTTCTGACTATGATTCCACTTTCATCAAGTTTATTTCTAAAAACCCATTTTGTACCAATGGGTTTAAGAGAGGATGGTCTAGGAACAAGTTCCCAAACTTCATTTTTCTTAAACTGATTTAACTCATCATGCATGGCATGCATCCATTGTTCATCATTCATGGCTTGATTAATATTCTTAGGTTTAATTTGAGAAACAAAAGCCATATTACAACATAGGTTTCTTAATAAAGATCTAGTAGATACTCCCTTTGAAACTTCACCTATGATGTTGTCCAGTGATAGGTTTCTTGTTGTTCTCCAATCTTTTGTCACTTGAACAGGGGTTGATGGTTTTGCTTTAGCACTTGGTTCTTCTTTGTCTTTAGTTAAGGAATCTTCTAGCTGAATAAATTCTTCCATTGGGCCTGCATCTTCTACATAAAGAACATTCTTGATCTTTGTTTTGAAGCTATCTCCAATGTTTCCTTCTCCAATAATCTTGCCTTTATTATTATCCCCATAAGTGACATATCCTCCATCTATAAGTTTTAAGTTTGTAAGCATGGACATGTCTCCCGTCATATGTCTAGAGCATCCACTGTCAAGGTACCATGTTGAGGATCTAGCTCTTAGACATACCTGCAAAAATCAAATCAATATGCAAGGGAAGGTACCCAATTAAGGTTGGGTCCATAGGAGTTAGCATTTTTCTTTCTTTTTGGAATCCAAATGCAATCTCCATTAGGCACATAGAATCTCCTAGCATAGCATTTGTAAGATGTATGTCCTCTTTCCATACAATAGTTGCATATCACAGATTTTGATCATTTTCTAAAGAAAGCATTTTGATTGATCTTTGAGTTAGTATATCTCTTTTGATTCTTCTGTTTTAGAGGCACAAATATAGTTTTTCCAACATATTTAGAGCCCTTTTTGTACCCCAAACCAGAAGTAACTCCAGCATACCTTTGCACACTTAGCATCTCATCCAAGTTGCATTTTCCTCTATATAACTTTCTCAAAAGATCAACTAAATAGCTGATTTCAGATAAACTTGTCATATCTTTTCCTCCTTGACACTTTTTGTGATCATCAAAATGTTTTTGAAGCAAGTTATACTTGTCAACACTTGTAGAGGAAGAGGCACACACACATCCATTCAAATTGTAATTTGAAACAAGTTTTTCATTTTCTTCTTTCAAGTTGCAAATCTCACTTTGCAATTCAGTTATTTTTGCAACATGCCATCTAAGATTTCCCTTGAGCTTGTTATTGGATTTTGCAAGCTTTTGGGCTTCCTCATGCATTTCTTGGAAAGAACTAATAGCTTGTTCAAGTTCAAAATTTACCTCATCTCCATCACTTGATAAATCATCATCATCTTCATTGATAGTAGTGGTGAGACACATGTTGGCTTCTTCATTTTCAGTAGAAGATTCTGTGGTATTTGACTTATTATCTTCCCAAGCTATGTAAGCTCTTTTAGCTTTCCTTTCTTTCCTTATCTTGTTGTCTCCTTGTTGTTTCTTCAAGTAGATTGAGCACTCAGATTTGATGTGGCCAGGTTTACCACATTCAAAGCATGTAAAATTGTTGTCAATCTTCTTGTTGATGTTGTTGTTGTTGCTATTGTTGTTCTTGCTGGCTTTAGTGAACCTCTTGTTCTTATTTTTCCTTGGGAACTTGCTGAACTTTCTGACAACTAAGTTCATGTTGTCTTCTTCATCCTCATCACTTGTTTCCTTTTTTTTTTCAGCTTTTGAAGTTGCAGTTTTCAAATCAATGCTTCTTTTTTTTCTTTTTTGCATCTTCAATACATGTTAGTTGAGACATTTCAAGCTCATATTCAAGTAGCTTACCAAACAGTGCAGCCATGAACATCTTTGATAGATCCTTGGATTCCTTGATTGCTGTCACCTTTGGTTGCCAAGGCCTTGTTAGACACTATAAGATCTTTATGTTTAATTCTTCTGTATCAAAGATCTTCCCAAGACCCAATAGATGGTTAACAATATGAGTGAGTCTGGTCTGCAATTGAGAAATGCTTTCATTGGTGTTCATTTTGAACATCTCATACTCATGGATCAAAGCATGCTTCCTTGATCTCCTAACTTCCTCAATTCCTTCATGAGTAATTTCCAGCATCTCCCATATTTCTTTAGCACTCTTACATCTTACTGTCCTGAAAAATTCATCAGAGGCAAGTGCAGAGGTGATCATATTTTTGGCTTTGAAATCATATTGTGCAGCCTTTTGTTCAGCGTCAGTCATCTCATCCCATTCTTTGGGAATCAATTCATTGGTAACAGTTTTCTTTGGAATGAAATGACCCTTTTCTATAGCATTCCAAGCACCTGGGTCATTTGATTGAATAAAGTTTTTCATTCTATTTTTCCAAAAACCGAAATGTTCCCCTTCAAACATAGGAGGTCTATTTAAAGAAGCACCTTCCTTGAAGGTTATTTGTGAGGTATTCATTTTTCTATTTGAAGAAAACTAGTGATCTTGAATAACTCTCAAGAACCAGCTCTTGATGCCAATTGAAAATAATAGGAATACTTCATAACAACCAAGAGGGTGGGTGAATTGGTTGAACCTTGGTATTTTAAAATCAATTTCAAATCAAAGTTTTCAGGATCTTTATCACTTTTAAAACCAAGAAATCTTTTACTCAATCAAATAGCCCAGTCCAAGAATTCAATAGATCAAAACAAATCTTGTTGAACAATGAATGTGATTCAAAGAATTAACAATAATGAATATGATGAGATGAGAGATATAGAAACAAGAACACAAACAATTTATACTGGTTCACTTCAAATCATGAAGCTACATCCAGTTTCTTCCAACTAACACTAGGTTAGAGTTCCACTATTATAAAAATATTCTTACAAGCTTTTACAAGAATCTCCCCTTTATCAACCCTAGACAAAGAACAGAAATCTAAAACCCTATTAGAAATCTAAGGAGAAAGATCCAGAGAACACTACTCTGATCTTTAAGCTAGAGAACCCTTCTCCAATCCCAAGCTTTAAGAATCAAAATTACAATAGCCAATACAGTTAAGGAAAGAAAACACCTGATGATCCAGTGAATGATATGCACATGAATGAACAAACCAGGTTGAAGTACAAATTTAATCTTAGAACATCTTCTTCCTTAACCTTTGAAAGAAACTTCTTGCTTGAAAGAATCACTCAAAAACCTATAAGTGTTTTACTGAAAGCAAGAATTCATAGAACCCAAAAAAATCACTTAGAAAGTGTTTAGAAAACTTATGTGTGCTCAGAATACGAATTGATCAAGTTACAAAACATGCTGAGCCAAGGTTTTATTTATAACAAACTTTTGTAACTATCAGTAATCGATTAAACGCGCCAAATAATCGATTATTTCACTCATGTAATCGATTAAATCAACCTTGTAATCGATTAAAGTGTTCTACAAGAATCTGGACATGAGCAACGAACAAAATAATCGATTATTCTGTCTTGTAATTGATTGAGACAGGAAGCTTCATAAACTTGAAATACACTGTGTAATCGATTAAACCAGGAAGCTTTAGAAATCATATTGAACTATGTAATCGATTACTATTTTTCGTAATCGATTAATGCAGCAAACCTTATATGCATTAACACAAAGTGTAATCGATTACTGAATTTGGTAATCGATTATGACAAGAAGATGGATTTTTCAGTTTAGCCTGTGTAATCGATTACTGTTCTTTGGTAATCGATTCTTCCAGAGAGACTTAAACTCATGTATAGCAATGTAATCAATTACTACCTGTTGGTAATCGATTAAAGTGTTCATCAAGGCAGTTCATATGTAAAAGAAGGTCAAATAATCGATTAATCCGATAGGTAATCGATTACATTGTTCTTAAAAACTTTTCCCAGGTAAACCAAGAACAAAATAATCGATTATACCCTCAGTGTAATCGATTAAACGAGTACAAAATTCATTTTTCCAAAACCTTTGATTTCACATGAAAACCTTTAGTTAAATGTTAAAAGCTTAGGTGGATTTTCATGAAAAAAATACTTAGTTAGATGAATGAATGAGTGAATGCATGGATCAATCAGATGGCTTTCCTTTTACTTAAAATTCCAAGTCTTCAAGCATGTTTGAAGCTCAAAACAAATCTTGGCAAAGGTTTCCAATCTTCATGAAGCTTCACTTGGAATCCACAATCTCCCCCTTTTTGACTTTAAACATGCCAAATTCTTGATTGACCAATTGTTGAACTTGAAGCTTTTATAAGTGGAATTGTCCATGGAAGACTTTGAATTTTCAGACCTGAAATTTTTACACTTTCCATACAAAGATCAAGTGTTAAAGCATCTGATTCCTTTTAAATCATCATTCACATGTATTTTAGGTACTATTGATTCTTTTTAGACAGTCAGCTCCCCCTAAATTCCAGCATCCATTCAATTCAAATTTTGGGAAATAGTGAAACAAAAAATAGGGGCAAACAGAGTGATATACAGGGCATTCAACAATCAATCATGATGCAGGGCATTCAACAATCAATCATTTCTCCCCCTAATTTGCTTGTTAAAGACAAAAACATAAAGGGCACAATGGATAATTGAATTGTAAACATAATGGAAGTGTCATTTAATCAAAGGGAAGCCATTCCAAAGTAAAAAATGAATCATAAACACTACAATTAAAACAGAACATAAAAACATAGAGAAACATAGGCCTAAAATTTTACAGATGCATTATCATTCATATTTGTTTCTATGGTATCAAGCCTATCTCTAATCTCTCCTAAGGCTTCATTTGTTTCAACCTTAAAGTCCTGTTGCATCTGGATTAGATTGTCCATTTTCTACAGCATTATAGACTCAAACTGAGAGTATAAGGGTTGTTGTTGATCCCTTGCATCATCTTCAGAGTCTGCAGCTTGATCACCAACATCAGCAGCAGCAGGTTGTTGTCTAACAATGATCCAGCCATCTGGACTCTTTCTCATCCCCATCTTGGTGAGATGCTTCTCCTTTATTAGGCTGTTGCTTGAGATTACTGTTCTTTGGTAATCGATTCTTCCAGAGAGACTTAAACTCATGTATAGCAATGTAATTGATTACTACCTGTTGTTGGTAATCGATTAAAGTGTTCATCAAGGCAGTTCATATGTAAACAAAGGTCAAATAATCGATTAATCCGATAGGTAATCGATTACAAGGTTTTTAAAAACTTTTCCCAAGTAAACCAAGAACAAAATAATCGATTATACCCTCAGTGTAATCGATTAAACGAGTACAAAATTCATTTTTACAAAACCTTTGATTTCACATGAAAACCTTTAGTTAAATGTTAAAAGCTTAGGTGGATTTTCATGAAAAAAATACTTAGTTAGATGAATGAATGAGTGAATGCATGGATCAATCAGATGGCTTTCCTTTTACTTAAAATTCCAAGTCTTCAACCATGTTTGAAGCTCAAAACAAATCTTGGCAAAGGCTTCCGATGTTCATGAAGCTTCACTTGGAATCAACAATATGCTGCTGATGAGTCACTATTTGTCACTATTTACTCATCTTTCTGTACTCATTTTAATCCCTAACTTGTGCTTAATTGTTTGTATTTTGCACTGTTTCTCAATTAGGATTTAATTGGACCGATAATTCAGATTTTAACTAATTTGGATTTTTCTAAGTTTAATTATTCCTATTTTTATTTTTAGGGCAGTTTAATAATTGATTGGGCTTGGAATTAATTCATGGACTTGAAGATGGAGCGCCACATCAGCATTATTTTCCACATTAGCATTTTAATTTCGTTTTATTTTATTTTAGTGATTTTGCTTGGGCCAGAATTGTTAGGAAAGGCCCATTTGCGTTTTTAGGTCAGTCACTAGGTATTTGGGAAACTGTGCCCATGCAGAGGGGGAGCCAACACTGTTCACGTTTTTAGGGTTTTAGTAATTTTCGTTTTCTGCTATTGTTCTCTGTTTTAGCTTTTCG
>PYAF01002433.1:6760-18333 GCA_007407185.1 Glycine tomentella | reverse complement strand
GGGTAATTGAGACAGTGAGGACCACACCACCATGATGATCACATGGGTGGGAGTGATAATCCTACGCGCCACTGGGTTACCCTGACGGGATGGATAAGTTCGTTCCACTAAGGTGAGGGTGGGGTTATCTGACTGTGGCCACAATTATTGAGACGTTAACCTGAGATCTCAGTCATGCATCATATAATAAGATGAGCATTCATTTTCTTACATTGCATAACAAGTATGTGTGAAGAAAGAGATGATAGACATGTGTGGAGTAAATGATGATAATTAAATTTGAGTAAACGTTTTAATGAATTCTCTGTATTCTTATATAACCATTTATGTATAATTATTATTATGACTGTTTATATTTAAATTTTGTTTATCATGACTTACCCCATTTGTGTCTTGTGGTTGACACCTGTAATGACCCCAAATTATTTGGGCGAGCAGAGGAACAGTGACAATAACTACGGATGCTGTACAAGAAGATGTGATGAAGATTTTGTGATGATTCTCTACTTGTTGATAATCTTTACTTTGATTTGTGTTATGGACTGTTTATGTATTGGACTGTGAATTTGTAATAATGGACTGTATGGTATGAATAGGTGAACGTCATGAACTACGTCATTTAAATAACGCGTAAACTTTTATGATTTCTAAAACCGTTTTCAAAATCAAACGAAAATTCCTTTGGACTTTTATTCTTTCTATTTTTCGAAAAAAAAAAAACCCCGTAATTTTATAAAATAAATATGAAATAAAGCAAAGTAGAAGCGGTCGTTTCATAGGTCCACCCACGACTTTAGCTAAGACATCTCCATGTCTGTAGCTCATGAGGTCTTTACCTTGTATTTGCATACAAGTAGATAAGCCTTGCTAGTCTTACCCGAGATCACTAATCCTCATTCTCAGTGTCTCAGTATTTGCATACAAGTACTCATATATTAACAATGATATCGAGACAGAATATGAAACAAGATAAAGAGCGCTTATAATTTATTCATGACAATATGAAAAGTACATGTACGTCCTAATCTAATGAAAAGATTGTCTCAAGGACATCCATATACTAACAGGCCGGGCCACTATAAAAGGCCATTTCACGCATTTTTTGGCCAAAAACTCACCCTTTCTTCTTCCTTGTGCCATTTCCTCCATTGTTGAGCTTAGGAAGCTCTATACCACTCAACCATTGACGAAAACACTTCACACCCAACATGAAACTTGAAGGAAATCATCCTATGAGCTAGATTCAAACCTCTATTTTCTCTAGGGAACTTTCCAAAGTCTCAATTTCAAAGGGAAAGGAGGCATTTTAAGGACACTCAAGTTTCGAGAAGTGGTCATCTAGCCTTCCTTATCGATTTAGAGGTAAGAAACACAAATCCTACTGATTGGGTGTTTTTAGTTAAATATTTTTCTATTCTTCTTAGCTTATTTGACTTCTCTTGGACTTTTATTTTCTCATTCTAATTCAGATTTTGTCTTAGGCAAGCAAGTGAGCTTAATTGCTATTTTGTTGCTTATTTTCGGATTTTTTACTCACTTGACCTATCTTCCTTGTGCAGGACCTACAGAGCTCTATAGAACTCCAAATGGAGCATATGAGTAGTCCTTGGAAAGTTAAGGAAAAGATCTAGAAGTTTCTCAGAGATAAGCCAAGGCCAATTCTGTCATTTGGAGGGTCATTTTAAGCTTGGAAGTCAGAACCACTGCACTTGAATTTTGGATTACGAGATGGATTTTTATTGGTGTAAATAGCATAATTAATTAGAGTAGATGGGCCTATTCATGGTCCATTTTTTCCTTCTGACTTAGTCACTATGTGCTAGTGAATTAGTTAGTGAAACATTACATGATTACATTTTAGAAACTTCCAGAATTAAAACCTTTTCTCTTATTTTCTCTCATCTGTTCTTCATTATTCTTCACTGTTCTTCATTTTCATTTTCTGTTCTTCCATTTTTGTGCACCAATTTCATGGGGCTTTCATTGATGATGATCATGGGAGGCTAAAAAATCAATCAATCCAAGGATCCAGTCCAAGCAAAAGGGAATTTGAGTTCTGGTTTAGTATTTCAAATTCTGTGTGAATGCACTTTCTTCTTCAATCATCTATTCAGTTTTCATGATTATGAATGTGTTTAGGATTGAAAAAGTATTAGGTTATGGATTCATTTCCTAATTTTGAATTTTAATCACAGATTAGTTGAATGATATTTCAATTAGGTTGTGATTTCAATTAATTTAGGAGTTACTTCGATTGAACTGCCTCTAATGAAATTGAATGAACTTTCACAACAGAATCATTATCTGAGAAATATGATAATTATCATTGCTTGGTTGGTGAATTGGATTGATGCTCTTTAATCTGTTTTACATTACCTCTTGTCAATTCGCATTAGTTTATAAGTTTTTTGCAATTCTGCAATTATTTTTGAACACATGCAAATTGTTTGACAAAACCCCCAACTGTTTATTAGTGAATTGAAACTAGAACCATATTAATTGTGTCTCTGATATGCTACAAAATTAGCGTAGTTTAATTATTTTGAAGCGATACAACATCGGTTATCAAAACTGGCACCGTTGCCGGGGACACGTTTTATTGTGTGCTAGCTTTAATTCACTCATAATTAGATAAAAGAAAAGAAAAAAATTGGATTCATTCACTGCATATTGACATTTTGTTGCACAATTGCACTTTGTTACATATTTGCATTGTTGTTGTAGTGCATTATGAAGTGTGCTGAAAAAAATCATAAAAAAATAGAGGTGAACAGTAAAAAACAGAGGAAAAAACAGAGTAGTAGTAGGGAGAGAATTGGTGTAGTGTAGTGTAGTTGTTTTGTAGGTAGTTCATTTTTGTTGTCCAGTAATTTTCGGTCCTGTGAAGTTTGATTCTGAAACTTGGTGTCCAATGTTTATCCCCCATTCTAAGCCAAAAAAAAAAAAAAAACCCTTTGGGGTTAGATATGGGTTAAAATTGGCAAATTCGGCATTCTGGTCATTTCACAATAAACTGTCTCAGAATGGGCTGAAATTTTATCAGAATGTGGAGAAAATTTAATATATCAAGGTGACCCTGTGAGGGACGAACACGATCAGGGGGTCCAAATTCCCAAATTCATTAATCTAGGCCATTTTTGAATTTATTTTGTGTTTTCATGATTTTTAAAATTCATAAAAAAATCACAAAAATCAAGCATGATTTATAGATATTTATTGTGGTGTTTTTGAATTTTTTAAAAATAGTTTGAGGTACTTTTCCGATTTCTGTTTCATGTCAGCAGATATTGTGAATAGTGTTCCTAGTAGGGTAGTTGTCTGTTATTTCTGTGATTCTATGATGAGCTGAACTGTGCATGACTAGGTCCCAAACAAGTGATTTGCATTCATATGATCCTAAAATAGATAGGACATTTCACAGATTGAGCAGGCACAATAGTAGTTTATATGACTTTGATAATTATCATTGCTTGGTTGGTGAATTGGATTGATGCTCTTTAATCTGTTTTACATTACCTCTTGTCAATTCGCATTAGTTTATACATTTTTCTGCAATTCTGAAATTATTATTGAACGCATGCAAACTGTTTGACAAAAACCCCCAACTATTTTTAGTGAATTGAAACTGGAACCATATTGATCGTGTCTCTGAGTCGACCTAGGTTAATCCTGTGCTACAGAATTAGCGTAGTTTCATTGTTTTGAAGCGATACGACATCGGTTATCACCTACTGTTTATTTAAGAATTTGTTCTTGAGGTGAATAGTGACCCTTTTGCGTAGGAGCTGAGATTAGGCTTGCGTCCTTTTGAAAAGTATGCTTAGGAGGTTTTTGTGATGAAGGATTAGCTTTGAAATATAATTTTTATGGACTTTGGATTTTGGATTTGAGAAATGTATGAGTAGGATGAATGTTGGTTAAATTGATGATGTTGTGCTATGTATAAGCCTTAGTGCTTTTACAATATGTGCTCAGGGGGCTATATAAATGGTGAAAATGTGTTGAAGTAACCATTTTAGTCAATTTTGATAATCATTGAAATGTGGTATGGTTAGGGTGTTGAACTCTGTGAATTGGTTGATGTAGAGTCTTAGGGAGACTCTAGTTCCTTGGGTTAGGCCGAGATAAATCCTGTTGGGGTCTGTAAGTCACCAATTGGGTAACTAGTTCTTATAAGTTGAATTAGAGGAATAAGAGGTTTAAATGGAAAAGAATCGTGTTCCATTTATTTCTAATGGTTGAGAATCGTTGTTGATTACTTGTGTGCCTTTGTATAGGGCGTGACACCGTGGGTGTTAGTGGCGGAGACCACAGTTCAAGGATTAGACAACACATCACTGCTTTGCCAGGTAAGTTCTTTGTTCTTGGGAGTGTTTCCCATTGCTTGAGTTCCATCATACTCCGAGGGAGTGATGGTTGCATACATGATTGATATGCACTGAATTGGATGTTACAGCTTTCCTCATGATAATATGTATGCCTATTTCTGTGCTTGTGTATGGTTGCCTTTTAGATAGATCTTATGACTAGTTAGATAGATATGGACCTCTCTAGGAGTAGAGCACAACTCCTAGTCGGTTTTCTCACGCAAAGGGTGTATGATCCCTTAACATCAGAGATAGGTGGTCCCGTCGCAGTTGAAGCCTATTCTCGGAGGTGCCATATACGTGCATCCATGTGTAAAGGGATAGTTCCCGATGGGATGGCACGGGTGTGAGTTCCGGTCTCACACTGAGAACTAAGAGTCCTGATGTTGTTGGTGATGCATCTTTGGTGGGCATAGTACCACAGATACACATTAGAGCTAGAGAATGTCTATGTGTTGTAGTGAAGGCCAAGAGGCTTGAAGTTGTGATGCCTTTGATGTTGTGTATCATGGAAGTGAGCCAGGGGGAGGAGAAGCCTCCAAGAAGCCTGAGCTTAATAAGATTGTATCTCATCTCGTATGTGTGGATTATATTTTGCAGGTGATGCATCTAGTAGAGATGATGGGTCCCAGGACGGGAGGCCCCAGTAAGGACAGACCCTGTGTAGCTGCTTGACAGTACTATGAGAGCATTGTGGCTTACTGTTTATTTATATTTATATGATGTATTTTGTACCCCTAGGAGGGAAGATGTGCGTGTACACATATATTTGGATCTTGTATGGATTGTGATGTACAAACACTATATATTTTGTACCCTCTTGTGAGGATGTGATCTGTGCGATCATGGCACAGGGTGCTTATTCTTTTGTATAGCCACAGTGGTGGTTTTGATGATGTATATATATAGATACATGTGGCTTCTGTTTTTCCTATTGTATCTGTATGGACATATTTGTCTTTACCTGCCATTCTTTCTGTTATCGAAAAGGCTAATTGTGGTGCCTTGGCATTCGTAATAGGAATTATGGATACTTACCATACATAATGAATTAGGAATATGGTTTTGAAAGGAAATGACAATGATGTCATGATTTTATTAAAACGCTTCCATGGATTTTAATTATTGATTTTAAATTAATTCTGCATTAATCTGATTAAGTAATTGTTAATACACCAGATGCATACGGGGTGTTACATTTATGGTATCAAAGCAGTTTCTTGATGGAAGCATTATGTATGGTAGTTGTGCATTGCTCTTGACTGTTGTCTGAGTTTGCCATGGCTATTGCATGTGTGGACACTAATTGTGGGCCTGATCAACTCACTGTTTTGGTGTACATGTGTAGTGTGATGACGAGATCCCGGAACAACAATGGGGCAATGAATGCCAAGCCCAATCCAGTGGCGGCTGTGTTAGCAGCCATGCAACATGAGTTGGCTACAAGCAGGCAGATGTAGGAGACTATGCAACGTGAGATGGCTGCAAACCGTGAGACGAATGAGGCCTTGATGAAGGCCAATCAGGATATGCTTAAGAAGATAAGGACCTTGAGGAGAGATGATAGATCATCCTCTCCACCTCCGATGCACAAGGGCGAGGGTAGTCGTCATCAGACTGGAGGTAGCCACTTGTGGATTCATTGTCCTCCCAAGCAATGTAGGCTTTTCTAGGCTTTCCATCCCTTTTTGATCTCTTCTCAGCTTATGGCTTCTTTGCTAATGAGGGGTATTCAGACTTTATGTGACCTTGCTTTCCATATTCAAAGCAAGTGATGGAGGAGGGGTTGTTGTTCTTGTTGGTCCTGTCACTTCTTTTCTTTTGTTGTGGTTGCCTTCTGTTTTTATTTTTCCTCAGAAACTTGGTAAACTTCCTTAAAATGAGATTCATATTCTCATCATCATCATCTTCACTTGAATCTTCTTCTCTTTTAATCTTTGAAGGTGCAGCTTTTAATGCTATACTCTTATGCCTTTTATCTGCATCTTCACCATGAGTTAATTGAGACAATTCAAGTTCATACTCAAGGAGCTAACCAAACATAGCTGCCATGGACATCTTTGATAAATCCTTTGATTCTTTGATGGCTGTGACTTTAGGCTGCCATTCCCTTGTTAGGCATTTGAGGATCTTGATGTTCAGCTCTTCTAAATCAAAAATCTTTCCTAGCCCAAGCAAGTGATTCACTATGTGGGTGAACCTAGTTTGAAGCTGTGAGATATTCTCATCATCTCTCATCTTGAACATTTCATATTAATGAATGAGAGTATGTTTTGTTGATCTTCTCAAATCATCTGTACCTTCATGGATTACTTCAAGTAGTTCCAACATTTCTTTAGCGCTTTTACACCTAACAGTCCTAAAGAATTTATCAGAAGATAATGCAGAAGTTATCATGTTCTTTGCCTTGAAATCATATTGAGTTGATTTCTTTTCTATTTCAGACATTTCATCTCATTCTTTTGGTATTGAATTGCCATCAACAACTTTGGTAGGAATGAAAGGGTCTTTCTCAATACAATTCCAAGCACCTGGGTCATTTGACTGGATGAAGATTTGCATTCTGTTTTTCCAAAAACTAAAATGTTCTCCTTCAAACAAAGGTGGTCTATTCAATGAGGCTCCCTCCTTGAATGTTATTTGATTAGTATTCATTGTCAAAGATTTAAAAGATCTTGAGCAAATTACAAGAACTAGCTCTTGATGCCAATTGAAAATACAATGACACTTATGCAAATAAACCAAGAGGGGGGGTGAATTGGTTTTACCTCAGAGTTTTAAAATTTCCTTTCAAAATTTATAACAACAGAAGACTTCAAAAGGATTGTATCAATTTAAAACCAATTAGAAATCAATTTACTTCATCAATCAAAGTGCAGTAACCAAGTTTATATGATAAACAAATTATATACGTCCAGAATTTAATGTAATATAAACTGAAATCTAATGCACACAAGATTTATACTGGTTCACCTCTCAACCCCGGAGACTACATCCATTTTTTTTCCAACTAAATCTCGGTTAGAGTTCCACTATAACAAGTATATGTTCTTTACAAGCTTAAAAAATGATCTCCCTTATCCTCCCTAGGTAAAATTCAAAATCTACTCCCTATAGACTTTTCAAAAGATCAGGAACCAGAGATACCCTTGTTGATTCAAGAGGAGTCATGAGAAGTTGCACAAGGAATCAAGCTTTGGAGTTTTGTGCTTTCAACATACCTCATTTCAAAAGTGCCATGGAAGCTTGAAGATCAATTTAATTCTTGTAAAAGGAAAGAAGTGGTATCTGATAATCCAGTGTGCATATCATGCATATCATTCATTTAGGATTGTTAGATTGAAGGCTAATACAAAAACATTTAATAAATAAGGCTAATTAAAATCAAGTTTTTGGAAAAATGAAGTTTTCCTGTTTTAATCGATTATAGATATGTTGGCATCGATTATTTTGTTCTTCGTACCTTCTGGAAAACAAATTAAGAACATTGTAATCGATTACATATCGAATTAATCGATTATCTAGGCTAAAATTGAAATATTGATCTTTCTGTCTTAATCGATTACAGAAGCTCGTAATCGATTACATATCATGCCTATGACTAACATGTTTTGCTAATTTAATCGATTACATATTGGTTTAATTGATTACATAGTGCATTTGAAAATATTGGTCTTTCTGTCTTAATCGATTACCAAAAACAGTAATCGATTACTCAGTGTATTTGGAAAATCATGAGTTCCTGTCTTAATCGATTACATGACGGGATAATTGATTATAATGTTCATAGCTCAAACCTAGAACATATCAGAAACACTTTAATTGATTACTTTCTTGAAATAATCGATTACATATGCTAAATAATCGATTACAGGAGCGTGTTTAATCGATTATTGTCAGTTAGAAAGCTGTTATAAAAAGAACCCATTGCTCTGTGATTTGTAGAGTTGAACAATTCGTATTCTAAGCAATCACAAACATTCATGAGCTTTCATTAGTGAGTTTTCTGAGTTCAAAATCATCTTGGCTTCACCTAAATTCATATGGGTTTTTGATTTGATGAGTGAAGCATCATTAAGTCTCAAGGAGTAAGGAAAGGGACGCATTGAATCTGTTATTCTTTCTTTTTACCTGGTGAATCATACATATGCATTTTTTTCATTGGATTATCAGGTGAATTCGTTCCTTATTCTTTGTGGTTGTAAATCTTTTATTTGATTATTGTAAAGATTAGCTTATTGTAAATGGGTTTCTTGCATGATAACTAGAGATAGTGTTTCTCTAGGGGTTGCTGAGTAGTGTTCTCAGTGGGGTTGGTCTCTAAGGATCTAATAGTGTTTTAGATCTCTGAACTTTATCTAGGGTTGATAAAGAGAGGCTTGTAATATCTTATAAGAATATTAATTTGCAATAGTGGAACTCCATTCTAGTGTTGAGTGGAAGAACTGGATGTAGCTTCATAGTGTTTGAAGTGAACCAGTATAAAAATTGTGGTTGATCTTTATTCTATTCTCTTCATCTCCTTATTGCTTTGTGGTTTGTTAATCAAATTATTTGCACAGAAGGATTTCAGTTGTCTATTGATTTTCTTGACAGAGGAATTTGATTGAATATAAGATTCTTAGTTTCAAAATAATTTTTAAAGTGATAAAAAGATCATGTGGAAACTCTGATTATAAAATTTTTAAATACCAAGATTCAACCAATTCACCCCCCCTCTTGGTTGTATTGAAGTATTCCTATCATTTTCAATTGGCATCAAGAGCTGGTTCTTGAAAGTTACTCAAGATCACTTTTTCTTTTCAAAAAGAAATGAATACTTCACAAATAACCTTTAAGGAGGGTGCCTCTTTAAACAGACCTCCTATGTTTGAAGGGGAACATTTCAGTTTTTGGAAAAATAGAATTAAAATCTTTATTCAATCAAATGACCCAGAAGCATGGAATGCAATAGTGAAGGGTCCTTTTATTCCAAAGAAAACTATGGCAGATGAATTGATTCCCAAAGAATGGGATGAGATGACTGAGGCTGAACAAAGGGCTACACAATATGATTTTAAAGCAAAAAATATGATCTCCTCTGCACTTTCCTCTGATGAATTTTTCAGGACTGTAAAATGCAACAGTGCAAAAGAAATGTGGGAGATGCTTGAAATTACTCATGAAGTAACTGAGGAAGTTAAAAGATCAAGGAAGCATGCTTTGATCCATGAGTATGAAATGTTCAAGATGAACACTAATGAGAGCATTTCTCAGCTGCAGACCAGATTTACTCATATTGTAAATCATCTTTTGGGTCTTGGAAAGGTCTTTGACACTGAAGAATTAAACATCAAAATATTGAAGTGTTTGACAAGACCTTGGCAACCAAACGTTACAGCAATCAAGGAGTCCAAGGATCTATCAAAGATCTCTATGGCTGCATTGTTTGGTAAGCTTCTTGAATATGAACTTGAAATGTCTTAACTAACATCTTGTGAAGATGCAGAGAAGAAAACAAGAAGCATTGCCTTGAAAGCTGCAACTTTAAAAGCTAAAAAAGAAGAGGAAACAAGTGAAGAGGATGATGAAGATAATGTGAACTTGGTGGTCAGAAAGTTCAGCAAATTTTTGAAGAAGAATAAGAACAAAAAGTTCAACAAAGATAGCAAAAATAGCAACAGCAACAACAACCTCAACAAGAAGATTGACAACAATTTCACATGCTTTGAATATGGGAAGCCAGGCCATATCAAATCTGAGTGCTCAATCTACTTGAGGAAACAACAAGGAGAGGGCAAGATGAAAAAGGAGGGGAAAGCTAAAAGAGCATACATAGCTTGGGAAGATAATGAGTCAACAACTTCAGATTCTTCCACAGAAACTGAAGAAGCTAACATGTGCCTCACTTCCACCATCAATAAAGATGATGATGATTTGCTAAGTAATAAAGATGAGGTAAATTCTGAACTTGATTAAACTATTCATGCTTTTCAAGAAATGCATAAGGAAGCCCAAAAACTTGCAAAATTCAATAATAGGCTCAGAGGAAATCTTAGATGGCATATTGAAAAAATTACTGAATTGCAAAATGAGATTTGCAACTTGAAAGAAGAAAATGAAAAACTTGTTTCAAGTTACAAATTGAATGGATATGTGTGTGCTTCTTCCTCTAGCAATGTTGATAAGTATAAATTGCTTCAAAAGGATTTTGATGAGTATAAACAAAGTCAAGGTGAAAAACATATGTTGCTTTTAGCCGAAAACAATGATTTAATTGATCTCTTGAGAAAGTTTTACAAGGGAAAATGCAACTTGGCTGAAATGTTAAGTGTGCAAAGATATGCTAGAGATACTTCTGGTTTGGGCTATAAATATGGTTCAAAATCAATTGGTAAAACAGTTTTTGTACCTCCAAAATAGAAGAATCAAAAGTGGCAAAAGAACTCAAGAGTCAATCAAAATTTTGGATTTGGAAAAACCTCAAAATCTGTCACTTGCAACTATTGTATGAAAAAGGGGCCCACATCATATAAATGCTATGCTAGGAGATTCTATGTGCCTAATGGTGATTGCATTTGGATTCCTAAAAGAAAGAAAAATGCTAACCCCTATGGACCCAATTTTAGTTGGGTACCTTCCCTTGAAGTCTGATTTGAATTTTGCAGGTGTGTTTAAGAGCTAGATCTTCAACTTGGTATCTTGACAGTGGATGCTCTAGACACATGACTGGAGACATGTCCCTACTTTTAAATTTAACTCTCAAGGAAGGAGGATATGTCACTATGGAGATAATAATAAAGGGAAGATTATTGCAGAAGGTAATATTGGAGACAACTTCAAAGCAAAGATCAAAAATGTGCTGTATGTGGATGGTTTAAAGCACAATCTATTGAGCATTAGTCAACTGTGTGACAAAGGCTTTAAAGTTAATTTCAACAAAGAATGCTGCATAATTTCCGATGATAAAAATGGTGAGATTCTGCATATAGGTAAAAGGAAAGGTAATATATATGTTCTTTCAATTCATCATGCACTTTTCCATAAATCTTCTTGTCTCATAAGCAAGGTTGATGAATCTTGGCTATGGCATAGAAGAGCAAGTCACATAAACATGCATCACATGAACAAGCTCATTAGAAAAGATTTAGTAATTGGGTTACCAAAACTCAAATTTGAGAAGGACAAACTTTGTGATGCTTGTCAAAAGGGGAAACAAACAAAGAA
>PYAF01002432.1:167924-178050 GCA_007407185.1 Glycine tomentella | reverse complement strand
TGTTTGCACAGAAAGTTTTTCTCAGTCTATTGGTTTCTTGACAAAGGAATTTGATTGAATACAAGAGTCTTGGTTTTAAATATTTTTTAAAGTGATAAAGATCCTGTGGCAACTCTGATTTGTAAAATTTTAATTTACCAAGGTTCAACCAATTCACCCCCCCTCTTGGTTGTATAGAAGTGTTCCTTTTATTTTCAATGTCTTATCTCAATGTGCTTTGTCCTTGAGTGCATAATCAGATTTTTGGATATGTTGATGGCACTTGTGTTATCACACAACAAAGGTATCTCATGTATCTCAACACTGGTCTTGAAGTTGTTGCTTTAACCAAAGACTTTGTGCACAACAGCTTCTAGCAGAAATGTATTCAACTTCAGAAGTAGATAATACAACACATAATTGCTTCTTGCAGTGCCAAGAGATCAAAGAGCTTCCTAACAAGTGGTATGTATCACTAGTACTCTTTCTATCTAACTTGCACCCTGCAAAGTCAGAATCAGAATATCCAATTAAGCAAATAGATGTACCTTTTGGATACCACAATCCTACTTTTGGTGTAGGCTTGAGATATTTTACGATTCTTTTGACTGTTGTTAGATGAGATTCTTTGGGATTTGCTTGATATCTAGCACACAAGCATACACTTAACATAATGTCAGGTCTACTTCTAGTTAAATATAACAATGAACCAATCATTCCCCTATATTTGGACTCATCAACACTTTTTCCTTTGTCATCTGAATCAAGATAAGTAGATGTTGTCATTGGTGTTGCAGCATCCTTGCAACTTTCCATTTCAAACTTCTTGATCATTTCTAGACAATACTTGGTTTGGCTAAGGAAAGTTTCATTCTTCATTTGCTTGACTCGTAATCCTAGAAAGAATGTAAGCTCCCCCATTATTGACATCTCAAATTCACTTTGCATTGAGACAGAAAATTCTCTGCACATAGATTGATTAGTTGAACCAAATATTATGTCATCCACATAAATTTGAACCAACAAGATATTATTTTCTCTTTTCTTGATGAACAAATTTTTATCAACCTGTCCTCTTATGAAAGATTGTTCAAGGAGAAATTTGCTTAACCTCTCATACCAAGACCTTGGTGCTTGTTTCAAACCATATAAAGCTTTTCTTAATTTGAAAACATGGTTAGGATGCTTGAAATCAATAAATCCAGGAAGCTGGTCTACATATATTTCTTCATCAATGTAACCATTCAAAAATGCACTTTTAACATCCATTTGAAACAACTTAAAGTTCATCAAGCAAGCATATGCAAGTAATAACCTAATGGCTTCTAATCTAGCAACTGGAGCATAAGTTTCATCATAATCAATTCCTTCTTCTTGGTTGTAACCTTTAGCAACCAATCTAGTCTTGTTTCTTATTATGATGCCACTCTCATCTAGCTTGTTTCGAAAAACTCATTTTGTGCCAACAGGAATGATTAGATGGTCTAGGAAATAATTCCCAAACTTGGTTTCTTTTGAATTGATTCAATTCATCATGCATAGCTATTAACCAATGTTCATCCAGCAGAGCTTTATCAACACTTTTTGGTTCAATTTGTCAGACAAAAGTCATGGTACAACAAAGATTTCTTAAAGAAGATCTAGCACAAGCTCCCTTGGATACTTCCCCAATTATGTTGTCAAGGGAAATATCTTTAGTAGTTCTCCAATCCTTGTGCTTTTGTAAAGGAGTTGATTGTTCCATATCATCATTTGGTTCAGGTTTTTCTTTTTCATTCAAGTCATTAAGTTGCAGAAATTCTTCAATTTGTCCTACATCAACATCACACTCCAAATCTTCCTTGGAAGGGTTAGTCTCATCACATATAACATGGACAGATTCCTCAACACACAATGTTCTTTTAATAAAGATCCTATAAGTTTTACTTTGTAAAGAGTAACCAAGAAAAATTGTTTCATCAGCTTTAGAATCAAATTTTCCAATATAATCTTTCCCATTATTTAACACAAAACACTTGCAGCCAAAAGCTCTAAGATCAGATATGTTTGGTTTCCTTCCTTTGTATAGTTCATAAGGGGTTTTCTTCAAAATGGGTCTTATAAGAATCCTATTCAAAGTATAACAAGTCGTACTTACAGCATCAGCTCAAAAGTGCTTGCGCAAGTTTGTTTCATTTAGAATTGTTCTTGCACCTTCCTCAAGTGATCTGTTTTTCCTCTCCACGACACCATTTTGTTGGGGTGTTCTTGGAGCTGAAAAATTATGATTAACTCCATGTTCTTTACAAAAATTTTCAAAATGTTCATTTTGGAATTCTCCACCATGATCACTTCTAATTGAAACAATATTGCAAGCTTTTTCATTTTGAATAATCTTGGCAAATTTTCTAAATGTTGTGAATACATCACTCTTGGATCTTATGAATAAAGTCCATGTATATCTTGAGTAATCATCTATAATAACAAGCTCATAGAAATTACCCCTCAAGCTCATGGTTCTAGAAGGACCAAATAAATCCATATGAAGCAACTCAAGAGGTCTAGAAGTAGAAATAACATTTTTACTTTGAAAAGAATTTTTTTGTTTGTTTACCTCTTTGACAAGCTTCACATATTTTATCCTTCTCAAACTTAAGCTTAGGCAATCATATTACCAAGTCCTTTCTTACAAGCTTGTTCAAATGATGCATCTTTATATGACTTGCTCTTCTATGCCATAACCATGTTTTATTAGTTTTACTCACAAGACAGCTAGTGTTTTGAATGAATGCATGGTCAATGGACAAGACTTATATGTTACCCTTTCTCTTACCAACATGGATAACTTCACTGCTTTTACTATCACAAATCAAACAACAATTGTTGTTGAAGGAAACTTTGAACCCTTTTTCGCATAGTTGGCTTATGCTTAGGAGATTATGTTTCAAGCCATCAACATACAAGACATTTCTGATCATAGTCTTAAGGTTGTCTCCTATGTTTCCTTCTCCAATTATCTTCCCTTTGTTATCATCACCGTAAGTGACAAATCCTCCATCTCTTAGTATGACATTTGTAAGCACGGATATGTCACCTATCATGTGCCTAGAGTAGTTACTATCAAGATACGATATGGATGATCTTCCTCTTAGACACACCTGCAAAATTCAAATCAAGTAACAAGGAAAGGTACCCAATTGAGGTTGGGTCCATAGGGGTTAGCTACTTTCTTCTTCTTTTGCACCCAAATACATTCTCCATTAGGCACATAATATTTTTCTAGCATAGCATTTAAAAGATATATGCCTTTTCTTCATGCAATAGTTACAAGTTATAGCTTTTGATGAATTCCTAAAGTAAGTATTTTGATTGATCTTTGAATCATAGAGATTCCTTTGATTCCTCTGTTTTGGTGGTACAAATATGGTTTTGCCAAATGATTTTGAACCTTGTTTGTAACCCAAACCAAAAGTATCTCTAGCATATTTTTGCACACTTATCATTTCAACTAAGTTGTATCTTCCTTTATAAAGCTTTCTCAAAAGATCAATCAAATCACTATTTTTATATAGTAGTACCATGTACTTTTCTCCATGACTTCTTTTGAAATCATTAAACTCTTCATGTAACAATTTGCATTTATCTATCTTAGAAGATGAAGATGAACATGTACACCCATCGGCATTGTAACTCTTCATGTAACAATTTGCATTTATCTATCTTAGATCTCCTTTCAGCTTATTATTTCACTTTGCTAGCTTTTGAGCCTCATTATGCATTTCATGGAAAGCATCAACTATATTATCATATTCAGAATTTACCTCAGATTCAGCACTAGAGAATTCTTCATCATCACTAACTATTGAAGTTAGACAAACATTAGCTTCTTCTTCATCTTCACTAGCTGATTTGAAAGTAGTTGATTCATTATCTTCCCAACCAATGTATGCCTTCTTTGCCTTACCTTCCTTTTTTATCTTCCTCTCACCTTGTTGCTTCTTCAAGAATATTGGACATTCAGATTTGATATGTCCAGGCTTTCCACATTCAAAGCAAGTGAAGTTGGTAGAGGTGTTGTTGTTGTTGTTGTCATTTTTCTTGTTGAACTTTATGAACTTTATGTTCTTGTTCCTTCTCATGAATTTGCTGAACTTTTTGACAATTAGATTCATGTTGTCATCTTCATATTCTTCACTTGAATCTTCTTCTTTCTCAATTTTAGAGGATGCAGCTTTCAAAGCTATGCTTTTATGTTTCTTTTCTGCATTTTCTGCATTGGTTAGTTGTGACATTTCAAGTTCATATTCAAGTAGCTTACCAAACAGTGCAGCCATGAATATCTTAGATAGATCTTTGGATTCCTTAATTGTTGTGACTTTTGGTTGCCAAGGTCTTGTAGACACTTCAGTATTTTGATGTTTAATTCTTCAGCATTAAATGTCTTTCCAAGACCAAGAAGATGATTGAAAATATGTGTGAATCTTGTTTGCAGCTAAGATATGTTTTCAGTATTGCTCATCTTGAACATCTCATATTCACGAATCAAGGCATGCTTCCTTGATCTCTTTACTTCATTTGTTCCTTCATGAGTTACCTCCAACATCTCCCACATTTCTTTTGCACTTCTGCATCTCACAGTTCTAAAAAATTCATTAGAAGACAAAGCATATGTAATCATGTTTTTAGCTTTAAAATCATATTACACAACTCTTTTTTCAGCATCTGTCATCTCATCCTATTCTTTGGGAATTAATTTATTATCAACAATTTTCATTGGAACTAAAGGAACTTTCTCAATGGCATTTCAAGCTCCAGGATCATTGGATTAATTAAAGATCTGCATGCGATTTTTTCAAAAACTAAAATGCTTATCCTCAAACATCGGTGGACGATTAAGAGAAGCTCCCTCTCTAAAAGTTATTTGATTCATATTCATTTTCTTTGAAAAGAAAGTGACATTGAATAACTTCCAAGAACCAGCTCTTGATACCAATTGAAAATACAATGAACACTCTTTAAATAAACCAAGAAGGGGGGTGAATTGGTTTAAATCAGGAATTTAAAATTTTACTTAAAACAATTTACGGAATTTGTAATCTGGATCGTATCACTTAAAATCTTTTTCAAACCAGAACTTTTCTTTCAACCAAGATCACCCTTGTTATGCAAGTAATGCCAGAAAATATGTCTTGTTGATAATTTCTTGATTACCCAAAAACAAACAATGAGAAATGTACAAAATTAGAATAAAAGATTCAACAATCTATATTGGTTCACCTCACAAGCTTGGAGGATACATCTAGTGACTTCCAACCAACATTAGGTTAGAGTTTTCACTAAAACAAATATAATTCTTTACAAGCTATTACAATAGATCTCCCTTGTCAAACCCAGACAAAGAATCAAAGAATCAACATCTAAACCCTATAGATTTCTTAAGATCAAGAACCAGAGAACACTACTCTGTCCTACCCTCTAGAGAATCCTTCTTCAGAAACAGCTTTAAAGAAACTATTTGCTCTTAGAAAAATACACAAACTTTTAAACAAACAAAAACTATCACAGTCTAGAGTTCAAGAAAGATATCACCTCATGATCCTTAGCATATGAATGAGATGAATATAACCAATCAAACAAAGTTTGAATGTATGAATTACAAAAGACAGCTTTCTTGAAGACTCTTGTTAAAGGCTTTGCTCAAAACTTCATCATTAATGAATAGTGAATATTAAGTTTTGATGTAGAATTTTATTCACTAAGAACTAACTTCTTCTCAACTTCTAAATCTTTGGGAGTATTTGAAATACATATAACTAAGTAATAGATTACAATGAAGTGGTAATCGATTATATTCATTCACAAGGTAGTTTATATAAAAACAAAGGTCAAATAATCGATTATCCTGATAGGTAATCGATTACAATGTTCTTGAAAAGTTTTTCCAAGTTAGACTAAGAACAAAATAATCGATTGAATGAAGTATGTAATCGATTAAACCAGCAGGAAATGTATTTTTCCAAAAACCTTTTCAAACATCTTTAAAACTTAACCATTTTATGAAAGCCTTGTTTAAGTCTTATGAAAATCAATTAGTTTATTCATAAATGAATGTATGCAATGCACTTGGATCACTAGATTGCTTTTCTCTTACACACTTCACACAATCATCAACTTCAAGGCATCCATTTGCATGTTGAAAGGACAAAATCAATACTTGATCAATTTCCTTTATAATCTTCATGTTGCTCCCCCTGTATCCAACAATATTGGGTATTTCGTAGAAATGAATTCTAAAAACTTATTAAAACCATATACCCATAAGTTATTTATAGAAAAACAGTTTTTCCAGAATGTAATCGATTAAACCGTAAGTGTAATCGATTAATTCAACATATGTAATCGATTAATACATCATTTAATCGATTAATCTGTTCTTGAGCTTTCTGGAAATCTTTCACAACCAATTTAATCGATTAATACGTGATGTAATCGATTAAGTCAGATAAGCTCAAACTGTAAATTAACCTTGGTAATCGATTACGCCTTATTGTAATCGATTAAGGCAGACTCTTCATTTTAAATGAAATGAACTAAGTAATCGATTAACACAGATAGTCACATTTTAAAATAACACTTGGTAATCGATTACACAATGAAGATAATCGATTAAAATGTTCAACATGACTTTTCCAGAAATAAACACAAGCATGTAATCGATTACATAGCAATGATAATTGATTAAAGCAGTGCAAAAGATGAGTTTTCCAAAACATTAAGCCATGAGGTTTTCTTTGTTAATGCAAGCATTTTAAACTTTTATTCTACATATGAATGCATGTGAATAATTTATGCAATGCACGGATCACTAGGCTATGTACTTGAACCACTTAGACAATTACAAATGTCATCAAAATGATTGGGCATGTAAAAAGCTAAAACACCAATCGAAATACTTCAACCTTGTCTTGATTGCTTGCAGCTCCTTCTTCCAACTCCCCCTATATCTAACAGTTTGTGGTTGCACTTTGAATTTTTTCAAGAATTTTTTTCACAACTTTTTTTCACTCTCTCTTTTTTTTGGATCAGAATAATGGTTCCAACAACTTTTTTTGTACAAATTTCTCTCCTTTTTTTTTTAACAAAAAAATTAGAACTTCAAGGAGCCAAAGCTCTAATACAAAATGATATGAACATGGAAACAGGACACATCGCCTTGAAGTTTTCAGACTTAGAAATTGTCTTACTTTTCTTTTAGAGAAGGATATTGACGCCACACTCAAGAAATAGGTGAGAAGGTGAGTGATAAGTCATAGATTTGATCGCCACAAGTTGTCTTGATAAGATTAGATTCATTTCTTTACCCAAGAACCAAGAGAATCTCTCACAAAAGGGAGAAAACTCAAACTTTCATTTAAACTCAAATGTCCCTCAAAGCTACAAAGTTCCTACTATTTATAGGCTAGGCTTCCTTCTTAGAATTAAATTCCCACTAACATTAAATATCCATTAGCAATAAAACCCCACTAACCACTATAATAACATGGGAAGCCTAAAAACATAAAATTGACCTAAAAGATGTCAACAACCATATGAACTTATTACATAAAAGTAAAATACGAAAATTAAAGGAAAATTAGAAAATGGGCCTTAATTAGTTATTTAGACCAAAAGCTATGTAATTCATCCAAATAAATTGCAGCCCATAGTTGCATCTTGAGTATAAACTCTTGTGCTCATTATTTTCTTCAAATTATTGTCTTTAAGTTAGCTGAATTTATCTTCAAGTTCTACAAATGAGTATTCTTGGTTTGGACACTTGTATGACTAAGCTTTGAAAAACCTTGTTAGTTCTTTTTGATCTTGCTTTAGTCATCGAGTCTTTCATCCATTGCAAAAGATATTTGAAGTCATTGGATCATTATTGGATCATATCACTTCCTGATATTTTATGTGCATTTTAGGTTTAACATTTTAATAATTTCCAAAAGGTTCTTGAAGCATATGATGAAGCATCAAGTCCAAAGGAATTTAGCAAATTTTGGGATTATTTTGGTTTTAAAAATTTGATTTATATTTATTTATTCTTTTTATCTTTCTCTCTCTCAATCTTACCTTTTTTAATTTACTTTTTATTTTGCTCTCTATTATTGTGACACAACTATAAACTACATAATAACATTAAGACCATTAATTGGGACAATCACAAATTTAAAAGGTCTTGGCACAACAAAAATCTTAATACATTTGAAATATATTCAATTAATTATTTAGTTAGAGTTATTAATACATTTTTAAATATTATTTATATGCAATCAATTATATCTTTTTAATATTTCCTTTTCATTATTTGTAAGTCTTTTTTAAATGATAAAATATCACAATTTACATAGAATTTTTTTATAAGGTCAAAAATATATTATTGAACAATAATAAATAAATATATTTAATGCTTACAAAAGTCTTATCTAAAAAATTTAATTTTGAAAATTAAATTAAAATCTAACAATCTTCAAAATATTTGTATTGTCTATTGAGATAAGATGAAACCAAAAAAATTCTTAGGAATTATAATGTGATGGTTAAGTGAGACGATGTTGTCAAAACTATATAGAAATGAAACATTATTTAAATGTTTTAGTAATCACATTTTGTAGAAAGAACATAAATAACCTGTTTTTTTTTTATTACACTTGATTAGCTTTAAAAAAATCATAATCCTGCACAAAAATATAAGATTGACTAATGTGATTCATATCCAATTTTATTGTAGGTGAGTTGCATTACGCGATGGGTAAATTGTAACACCCCAATATTTTCATGATTACAAATAGATGTTGAATGAAATATTTGTGCAATTATTCAGGTAAATATTAAAGTTGTGTGAAATTTTATTAAGTTTAAATAGAACTAAATTGTGTGAAATATTAATTAGCAAGGTTGGGAGAATAATGACCATATCATCCTTTACAATTACACAAATACCCTTGGACATTTTTAGAAATGACGATCATACCCCTAGGATGAATAATGAAATTACCATAATGCCCTTCAGGCCAGAAATGACCAGATATCCTTAGAGATTTTTTGGAAACCTGATGAAATTATAAAAGTACTATTGGATGGCAGAGTATCAAAATAGTTTGTGACAAGAAACTCTAGAATAGAATTTCTATAAATTTTATAAGTTGACAACTTTGAAACCTTATTTAGAAAAATTCAAGCATTAGAAAAATATAGAAAAATGATAAATAGAATTTATAGAATTTTCTCTAAATTGTAGGATGTATAGATTTATTTAATAAAATGGTTTAGTAATTTTGATGATCAAAGAATAGTACAGACCAATAAAATTTAAGATAAGAGCAGTTTATATGAAAGATTGTATATCACTGCTGGTGAGTAATTTAAATTGTCATTGAAGTTAATTTCTGGGCATCTTTAGAGTTCTATTATTTCATATTATCTTTAGATAAGAAGAATTTAAAACAAACTTGACTTCATACAAGAAAATGCCATATGGAAAAACATAATTGGAATTAGATTTTTCTTTACCATAAAAAAATGATATATGTATATAAAATGGCATAAAAGAAAGAAAAACTTGTCTTCCTTCCCCTTTAGCATGAAATTCACGTGAAGAAGAGTGTGGAGAGGAGTAGAAGTTTCATGAATGCCACTTGGAAAGGCAAGCTCCATGATGAAGACAAGTGATAGGACACTTGTATGGCATATGATGAACCTAGAAGATTTTTTTATAAAGTAAAGGAATCATCATGAATTTAGTTAGAATCTAATGGAACAAGAGGAACTAAGTAGGAAACTAAGTTAGAAGGGAACTAAATGAAGGAAATTAGTTAAGAAGGGCAAAAATGTCCTTGAATATTAAATCATTTCCTAAACACTATATAAAGGGGGGAGAGGGACCTAAAATGCAAGCCATTTTCCAAGCTTCCTCTACATAACCTTCCCGTGAATATCCTCCCTCATATCACTCTCATCCTTTCATTTTCCAAGCTAAGATTAAGTAAGAAAGAAACCCCACCATCTTGAAGAATCACGTGTAAAGCTAGGTGCCTTTAGGAAGAAGTTTGACAAGCTTTATAAGAAGAAAACAAGGTATGTATAGGGAAGTTTATGCTAAATATAGTTTAAGTATTGTTTTTGTTCA
>PYAF01002432.1:142374-163594 GCA_007407185.1 Glycine tomentella | reverse complement strand
TTTCAATATAATTATTTAATATATGCATTATTAAATAATATTTTGAATTTATACTTAACAATTTAATATACTAAAAACCATTTAATTAATATTTATAAAATAATAATTTTTTACATGAATATACAATAAAGTATATTCAAATTTACTAAATATATTTTATTATAAAATAATTTTAATTTACTTTTTTTAATAATATCATAAATTAAACAAGTTTTATTTTTTTAATGATAAAGACCATGTGTATCATTTATGAAAGATATTTGTGTCTGTGTTAGGTTGGACTATTAAGAATAACAAGTTTCTTTTTCTGGGTATTTACCCAACTTAATCCCTAAGATTTTTTGTACTCTTAAGTTCAGAAAAATTATTTTTACTTACAAATAATATAAAACAATTTTAAATAGTTTCACATAAACAAATATTTTTGTTGAATACTATTTATATTATGAATTTGAATTCTTTATACTAAACAATAATTTAATTCTAGTTAGTTAATATATTTATTATAAAATAATATGTTCATTCTATGTTTTATAACTTCATATACTAAAATTTTGTTAATGAATATTTATATAATAATGTTAAATTTTTTTACATGATTATATAATAAATATATTAAAACTAATTTATTAAAAATATTTTTATTACAAAATAATTTTAAATTACTTCATTAATAAATCATAAATTAAATTGATTTTAGTTTTCTAATGATAAAGACTACAATCATCATTCATGGAAAGACAATCCTACTTGAGTCAAGTAAGACTATTATGAGTGACAAATTTTTTTCTCCAATTTAACATAACTTTATCCCCGAGACTTTAAAATACTATTAAATACTATAAAATAATTTTTACTTATAAATTGTATAAAATAAATTTTAACAATTTCATAAATAAATATTTTATTAAATAATATTAATATTATGATGTTGAAATTTTTATGCTAAACATTTATTTGAATTTAATTAATTAATATATTTATTATAAAATTATATTTGAGTTTATATTTAATAACTTCATATGCAAAATATTTCTGGATTCATATTTATATAATAATATTTGAAAACTTTTTAGACTTCATATGCTAAACTAAAATTTAGTTCTTTTAAATTGAAGTTATATAAGCTTTTTAGACTTTTGTTTTATATGATTCAGCGGATTCAGCGGATGTTTCAAGTTTATAATTGTCAACCAACTAGTGTAAATTTGAAAAGCTTCTATATACTTTGTTTCTATAAAAAAAATCTCTTTCTACACCAGTTTTATAAAAACTGATGTAGAAAGTAGCTATGCAGCATCAATTTTATTAAAAAATGATGTTGTGTAGTTATTTTCATTGAAATCCAGAAGTACATTTATTGATGCACTTTCAACGTCGGTTTCTTCCCCAATTGATGTTGAGTTTAGTTTTTAACATCGGTTTGAAAATCGATGTTTTAAGTGTCTTACTTTCAACATCGGTTCAAAACCGATGTTAAATGTCATTTTTAACTAATCTTAAAGGCCCTTTTGTAGTAATGCGCATAAGTTGGAGGTGCTAAGAAGACTCTCAACCTAGTGTTGAAGGTTATCATGGTGGCTAACGCTCCTATAGAATGGATAGGTAGACAAATCCCTAGATAGGTTAAGGTCTTTGCAAGCCTTATAGAGGTATGTCATTTGTAACACCCTGAAATTTCGATAAATTGAAAATAGATGCTTAATGTGATTGTTGTGTTATTTGAATGTTTGATAAGTTTGTATTAGTTGAATGATTGTTGTGTAAATTATCATTGTGCTATTGCTTGGTGTAGATGTCAAGTTATGTGGAGTTTGTTTGAGCTGCATTGAATTGTGTGAGTTTGAGTTTGACCCGAAAACCTATTTTAGTAAAATTATTATTCTGGATTCGTTAACCGTTGGATCGTTTTCAAATTTTAAATATAGGTTTCTAACCCATATATGTAAATTTTTACCGTTGGGATTGTTAAAATAATATCTAGAACATGAGAAATTAATTTTTCACTGAAGCGAAAAATTCTAGAATTGGGTCAGCTCGCCCAGGTGAGTTTTGCAGGCATGTTTGCTCACTTGGGCGAGTGGAGCGGTGCTGAATACATTTTTAAGTTTCCAAGTCACGAAAATGGAGGTTCTTCCTCCTCCAAAGAGATCCAAGCTTCCCCACCACCCTCCTCCACCACCCATAGTCATTAGAGACACCCACGAGCTGCCGTTGCTTGCCACGAGACCCAGGCATGGAGAAGAACCCTCTAATCGGAGTGGAATCTTTGAAACTCTTCTCGAAGTTTGGGTAGAGAACGGAGCTCTCAATCCTCCTTTCTTGGTTTCCTTGAGGTAATCTTAGTTTCTTTTGTCTTCTCTTAGCTAGTTTAAGCTTCTATTAGTGTCTCTTGTGTTTTGGGTACCGTTGTTGGGAGTTTTACACTTCCTTTGAAAAACCCTTTGAAAATGAGATGTTATAAAAATCTTCTTTTTATAAAACTGATATCATTTCTTTGATCCTTGTTGAACCCTGGTCACATTGGTGTGATCGAAATTTCAAAATGATGTCTTTTGATGTAAACTCCCAAAATACAATTTTAGTCTCTTTTTAAATTTGAGTAGGTATTTGACCCCAAATGTTAACATTGATCTTACCTTGGAAATATATATTAAATTTTCTTCGATTTGGTATATAGAGCTCTGCATTTGGACCAAAACACGCGTTTTGACGGATCGTGAAACAACTCCGCTGGGCTGTAATAGGGAGAACTCCTGGCTAGGTAAGGGGAGTTTATTATTTTGGTGATAGTTTAGATACCATAGTTGGGGGCCAGGGAGTCCAACTATGAAGATAACTGTCTGTCCCTGCTGTGTGTTGGTTTTCAAGAAAAACTAAGTTTTTAACTAATGAGATGCGATGTATTTATGAATTGATGTGTGTTTGTTTCTGTGTGTGCTCATTTTCAAGAAAAACTTTTTTAACTAATGGGATGCGATGAATTGGCTTGTTGATGGATAAAACTGTGAATGATATTATTGTTTTAATGATTGGATTTATGGGAAAAGTCTTAATTACAGAGGAGACTCTGCCCAAAATTTTATAATATGTTTTCCTATTTAATTCTTTACTAAATTTTTAAATGGGCATAAGAGTGTGTTTTATATATTGTAGTCCTCCTCTTTAATTTAGAATTTTCCTAAAAATATCAGTCTTGTGATATGATGAATTGTAAATGTATGAACTTTGGGTTGTCTGAAGACTTGGGGAATGTGAATCTCAGGCATATGTATTATGTATAGATATGAAATGTGATTGCTTGTGATGTCGTTGATGATATTAAAATTGAGATGCAATTGACGTGGTTGATGTAACACCTCGTGTGCACCCAGTGTATTATCATTGTGATTATATCAGATTAGCGCTTAATCACTTAATTAAAAACTTTGCGGAAGCATAAACGAAAACCATATTTCTTGATTTCATTATGTATGAAACATATAACATCTCATCACAAACAACACAAGCCCCTGCTTATCCAGAATAACAAAACCATAGGCAGATAAACAAAATATCTCAACAGATATAACCAAGAGGAAATATCAACAACATATCATAGCTGGTTATGTACATAAATACATTAGTATCAAAACTACACTTGTGGTTATACAAAAGAATGAGCCAACACTGGCCTTGGCCTCAAAGACCACTTCCTCACATGAGGGTATACAAAACTATACAGAGCATATACAAATATATCATGTGTGCACACACACACCTTCCCTCTACAGGGGTACAAAACAACCATCAAACCAAGATGAGCTACCCAGCTCCTCTTCAGCTGTCCACAGCCAGGCAAACAGTGTCTCTACTGGGGCCTCCCGCCCTGAGACCGCTCCTCTCTGCTAGAAGCGTCACCTGTAACAACATAAACCCCACACGGGGTGAGATATACATCTCAGTAAGCTCAGGGTCCTTGGAGGCATCTCCTCCACCCTGGCTCACTTTCCATGACACAAACATAGGGCATCACAATCACACTGGCCTCCCAGCCCTCATAATAATACAAGCAAGTCATCTAGCTCTAATGTAAGGTGGATCCAATCAACACCAAACCTCAGTGTGAAACCAGAATTCACACCCGTGCCGTCCCATCGGGAGCTACCCCTTACACATGGACGCACGTATATGGTACCTCCGAAATTAGGCTTCAACCGCGACGGGACCACCTATCTCTTGGTCTTAGGGGATCATCATCACCCCGGGATCATCATCACCCATAAGCAAACCAAACTAGGAGGAAACCATCTCCTAGGGAGGTCCATATCTATCTAACTAGCTAGAAGATCTAACAACAGGCATCATACATATCTCAAGCACAGATACAAGCATACATATCATTATGAGTAATGCAAAAACCATCAATGCATGCATCATGAATGCAACCATCACTCCCTCGGAGTACGGTGGAACACAACAAATGGGAAATATCCCCAAGGGACCAAGATCTTACCTGGCAAAGCCGTGCTCTGCAGTTCTCTCCCTGCTCTGTGGTCTACGCCACTGACACCCTCGGTGTCATGCCCTATACAAGGCATACAAGCACATATCAATCACCATCCTATTCATACAAAGCATTCATTTCTAGCAAAACATACGGAAAAGCATAAACTGCTGCATAAAATTCTGCAGATTTTACACCCACTTGGAAAAATTACAAATCCTTGTGGGAAGCTCCTAAAATCACGAGAATTTAGAGGCATCAAGATTTATCTCTTATCTTTTAAACAAAACTGGTTTCATTGAAAACCATGAACCCCAGCCTCTACAGTGAACCAAAAACCAGAACTGTCACGCACTAAAATAGTGCTGACAGCAACATACTAACTCAAACAGCCATCTTTCAAAGACAACCCCCACCAGGTTACTCGTCCAAATGAGCTGATATTTTACAGGCATGAAGTTCACATACCCATCTTTCTATAGCCACAGAAAAAACTCGATTTGGATCATCCTAGACAGATTTATGATTTCTGCAAAATAGACCTCTGCAGCAGAAAAATCTGCTAAAAACAGAGTATAACAGCCTGTTATAACTCTGCACCACAATTTCTAGGAGTCTCCAAAAATAGCACGAAAATTCCAGAATGAACCTAATTCTCTTAGCTTTCAAATGGCACTGTCTTCATACCGTTTGGACACCGATAGCTCCTGCTATGGACAAAACACCAGAACTACCCAAATAGGTGTTCTTGGCTGTCAAGAACATGTATGCATAATTTATGCATAGAACACCATTTCAACTTAAAATCAACTTCTACACACTCCAAATCATACTTTAAAACTGTCTCACCCTCCTAAAACTCAACATTCATCAATCTCACTCCAAACCCTAACCCTAACCTCAAGAATCAAGGAGAAATAGGAGGAGATTTCAAACCTTAGAGTTCAATAGACCAAAATGGAGGGTAGACCAGCACTCTATGGCTTCCAATCGCGGTTCAGCGGCGCCGAACGAAAATGGGCAGATTCAAAACCCGTTCTTCTCTTCAAATCACCAAAGAACAAAGAAAAAGGCTTTCTTCCTTGCTTGTTTTAGGAATTTCGGCCACTAATCAAGTGGAAATGGCAAGAAGAGAGCTTGGAAGTGGAAAAGAAACCAAAGAAGAAGAAAATAGAAGAAGCAAATGGCACAAAACTTAATCTGCTCCTTTTTAACAAGAAACAAGGGTGCGTCCAGCAATTACTAACTACACCCATACCTCCGACAAAGACCAAATTACCCTTACTTTCGTAAATCCGTTTAATTACGCAAATATCACCCAAATTACCTTAATCAAATTTAGTGATATTACAGTTGATGATGTTGAAATGAGATAATATTGATATGCATGATGACGATATTGAGATAATATGATGTTGAGGTTGATAATGACATTGATGAGAGATAATGTTGATGTGAATAATGTCATTGTGTGTGGATATACATGGATACCCATGGGGGGTATATGATGGGTTACCTTTGCGAGGAAGGATTTGTTCTTAGCCAGGTTATACATTGATGGTGCCCATGGTTGTATGCTTTGTATGTACACGTGGGATGCAATGACCGGTTGATTACCCTTGCGAGGATGGATTTGTTCCTAGCCACGGTCAGTGCATCGGTGAGCCCACATTGGTTTGTTATATATGTACATGGGGGTGCATGGCGGGTTACCCTTGCGAGGAAGGATTTTTTCCTAGCCGGGTTATGCATTGATGATGCCCATGTTTCATACTTCATTTGTATGTGTGGAAATAAAATGAAGGCACTCGCGTATCTGTGGATTTCAGTGGGCTGAGAACGCAGGTACTAAGGGGTCATCAGGTTTGGAATTCCCTTGCGACGCTGGCTGATCACCGGGTGGGGGAATAGCCAGTGCATGACAGGGTGACCCTGATAGGTGGTGAATCATTTTTCCTGTGAGAGGCTATTTTCGGTGATGGTACCACATTACATACTGATAGATGAGTCAGGTGTATGCATCATTCTATGCATGATTGTTTGAGTTGTGGAATGCATTGGATGATTGGTTTGTTGAGTGTGTATTGGAATCATGGATTTTTGTTAATGTTACTTGATGAGTGGTGGAAATGCTTTCATGTTGGTGATTGATGACTTATTCATGTCCTCCCTAGTTTGCTCAACAATATCGCTCGAAAAACATAACATGATATGATGCATGAGGCATGCAAGATAATCATAGATATACACACTTAGCATAACATGGTGGTCCTTACTTCACATGAACTTAGACCATATACTTGTTATTACAACACATTACTGTGATATCACTTGATTCACCTCATTCACATGTATACATCATTACAACCCCCATATTCTAAACACAAGCATATAAGCTTACAACGATAACAATACCATAATTGAAGAAAAACCTTTTACACATATACACATAAGTGCCAATCATCACATTTACCAAACATATAACAACTCATGGCGTGATCCCATACATATTTTATCACTTGAAACTTACAATATACTTAATTTGGTAAAGCTTAAAGCATATAAACATAAAAAGAAACATAAGGTTAAAGAGCGTTAAAAATATGGATATTTTTCAGATAGACCACGCTTAGCGCAACCCATTATGTGTTTAGCTAAAGAAACCAGAGCCTATCTGTTCTAAGCTTAGCTTTGAACTTACCATGCTTAGCCTGCGCCCACGCTTAGTGCAACATCTTTCATGCTTAGCATGGAGTGTCCAAAGACACTTTTTTCTTAGACAACTCCACGCTTAGCACAATTTCATTGCGCTTAGCACAATGGGACTGACAACAATTGTGATTATGTGATTTTTCTACATAAACAAAATTTTCCACTACTCCTAACGTGACCCAACTTCAAAGTGCACAAACTAAGGGTATAAGAATCATTCATACATGTTCCTAATTGATCTTTAACACATAATTTTACATTCAAACACATAACTATTAATCCTTCACATAAACCAAAATCCCTAAATCCCCAATTCTCAAGAACACAAAGGGGTAAAACTCTTCAAATGAAAAAAGGGAAAAGAGCAAAAGAGATAAACTCAACAACCAAGAGGGATTGGGAAAGACAAGGGGAAGAACATTCACCTAGACCGAGGCACGAAGGAAAGCTCCGTCTTAAGCCTCCAAGTGCCTTCTTCTTTCTTTTCTCTCCTCCTACTATCTTCTCTATTTTATGTTCTTTCTTTATTTCTCCCTAAACTAAACCTAATGCCTTACTCTCCCTTTATGATATATTCCTAGTACTTGAAAATTGGAGTGTTACACTTCACATATCTGGTTGGTGGAGCATCTTTGTCTTCTTCAATTAGCAGCTCCTTGCCTTTGTATCAGTTAGCCTTCTAGTACAACACAAGCTTGTCTACTGCTATCTGAAACTTAGTGTTTGGAGTGGCAATGCATGAGAATTATGATCCAATCATGAAAGACATATGAGTGTTGAACTTTTCAATCCTTTTGAATGAAGCTTATCTTGATCTGATTCCTTCCGTACAAGTAGACAACTTCATTCTAAGTTCACTAAAACTTGTCACATGAAATAATATACATATACTTCAATTTTTTTCTAAATCACTTAACTTAAATTTTCAGTGTAATTAATTTCAATATAAATTAAGCTTTCATAAAGCACATAAGTCTGAATTGTAAATTTTTAGGGTGTTACACATAAAACTTCGCCTTCTTCTCGTGTGAACTCGACACTTTTCCATCTTTCCATATTGAAACCAGACAACCTAGGTTATTTTTGTCTCATTGGTAAGTAGATAACAACCACATGGAAGACCGAGAATGAAATTCTTGAAAAAACCCTCACTTTAGTTTAATTAGATGCTTTTGAGTAAGAATACTTTTTTTTAAAGGTAAAGATACTTCTTTGAATATCTAACATAGCTTCATATCTAAGATTCAAATTTACAATGACTAATTAACTTAGTACAAATTCATACTAGTTAATTTGTACCACCAAGTCGTTGGTTCAAGTAGTACTGAACTTGGTTTTCTTAAGTAAGGTCTCGAGTTCAAGCTTTGCAAATGAAAAAAATGTGGTTAGGAAGAGAGACTCTACTAAAGGTTTAACTAGCTAGATTCTACGATAGAAATTAATCATCAACAAAATTAGTGAATATTTCACACCAATGTCATGGTGGAAAAAAAAACAGTTAATTCATGTGCTTACTAATTTCAAATATAGATAAAAAAATATGAAGAATTTATTATTTTTAGACTTAATTTTACTTTGTTTCATTAAGTTTTATTTTTGTTTCATTTTGATAAATTAAATTTAAAATTTTTATTTTAAACCTTTATATTTTTAAAAATTTATTTTAATGCTTTTTTATTTATATTTTCAGTTCAAAACATTACTATTTCATTAACTTTTAAATTTTAAATAATTAATTTAAAATAAATCACCCATTTAAAAACTATCACCCATTTGTTTATAATAACAAACTTCAAAAACAACGTCTATTTGTGGCTATGTGACACCTTCAAATCCTCTTATCACTAAACCAAAACAACACTACCGAACAACAATAACACGACTAACTCCAAAGTTAATGCGCATGTAAAATTTTCTTCCACTCTCCAAAGTACAAATCAATGTCCAATTTCAGCCTTGTTGGAGCCGCTACGCTCCCTGTCGTGCTGTCCGATGCACCGCTACGGCATTCAGTAGTGACGAGTTCATTGCCAAGTTGAGGTACCTGTTTGAGCTGAGCGCGACCGAGGCGGATTTGCTCTTGGAAGCCTCTGCTCTCATTTATTCCTCTTCTCTGTCTCATCCTCAATCTCTTGTTGGATGAGGGCTCGAGTGTAATGGGTCTTCGTTTTGTGTTCATGGTAGGCAAGAACGCGTTTGGGGACAAATTGTTCTCCTCGCCGTGGTTGGGGTCGCAGGTGATTTTCAAGAACATACATTGGAGATTGTTTCGTCAAAACCCCAAACCCAAATGTGGACGTAACAACATGTTTAGGATTTCGACATTGAGAGATAGACGCAACATATCTTAGATCTGGAATGACGGAAACAAACCTCGGAAGCAGTTGGCGTCCCCGTCGAGATCCACCGACGACGTGAAGAAGCCGTGTCAACAAAACTGACGACAACCCTTTTCGTCTCCTCCACTATATGTGTCCTCTCTAAGTGGTCCTAGTGAATTCCTCTTTTCATGGAGTACCCTGTATCAGCTCTTTTAGAAAATGATGGCCTGAGACATGAGTTTCTTAATTTCGATCTAAATGGCTTGGACGAAATGGTTGATGGTGGTGAATTCATGGATTACTTTGGGTGTGGAGAATGTGAGAACACAAGCAAAAGGAAACATCAGAAATGTAAGTATGAGATTAAAGAAAAAGAACACATAGTGGAGATTTTTAGTCATTATCTTAAATTACTTATTTTAAATTTAAAAGTTAACTAAAAAGTAATCAAAATAAAAATAAAATTTTAAAAAAATAGAATTAAAATATTTTTTAAAATTTAATATATAAAAAAAAAATGAATTAAGCTTTATTTTTAATCTCTTTTGAAAATCGAGGTAAATAAGTAATTATTTTTAAGAATAAATAAACCAAAAGATTTTTGACAATTTTATGAAGAAAAACATTAGCATTAACCATTAATTAGCTAAACAGAGGTTGTTAACAGTTAACATGCTAAATGGTGCATAATTGGCGAAAACAAGTAAACAACCCCTAGATTTTTGTTTCCCTCCAACCCAAATTCTCATTTCTTTTTCACTCTCTTATCCTTTCCACACAGTATTGACTGAACTCAAAACCATACTCTTTGTTTTCACGACAACACTCCAAAACCCCCAGACCAAAAATATCTCTAACCAAACCTCAACAACACACACCTCTTTCTTCTTCTTCTAACATTCTTGCATCGAAACTGAAAGCAAAATTTCCCACTTTCGCGAAACCCTAACCCTATGGAACTCTCGCGCCTCTTTGTTTCCGACACGTTATTCTTCTCCCCTCCGATTCGCTACTCCCCTTCGCCGGCGCTGTCCAAGTTCTTCGCCGTCAAGAACCGCTGGTGCAGGAGGAGTAGCAGCTTCTGTTCCGCCTCCAACGCCGACACCTTAACTGCCGGTGGTGGCGCCGTCGTCTCCGGCGCTGGCGAGAAGCATGAGGAGGATTTGAAATCTTGGATGCACAAACACGGCCTCCCTCCGTGCAAGGTTGTTCTGAAGGATAAACCTTGCCCCAATGATTCCCATAAGCCTATACATTACGTCGCAGCAAGTCAAGATCTTCAGGTTCATTCTTGTTATTGTTATTGTCTATGATTGTTTCTTGAGCAAATTACATTGACAGCATGTAGTTCTTTTGTAAATTCACATCACCAAGAACAGGTTTTACTGTAATGCATTTCAATTTTCAAACAATTAAGGGGATTCAGGGGGTTATTGTAGGAACAGAAAAGCAAGGAGTATCGTGTGAATTTTGAAGAAACTAAATGAATGTTGGTGTATTTTGCACTTAAATCTTTAATGGGGTTTTGTGATGTCTTACATGGTGGGGTTATCTTTCTTTCCTTGCAGGTTGGTGATGTTGCATTCTCCGTTCCTAATTCCTTGGTGGTTACGCTGGAGAGGGTCTTGGGAAACGAGACTGTTGGTAATTGTGAAATGATTTTTATTCTTTGGTCTTGAATTGTCTTGTGCCTCTTTCCATTACAACAGAATGCAAATTATTGCATATATGTTGCCTTTTTTTTTATTTTACTAATTTGCAAACATGTGATGGTGAGCTTTGATGTGCTAGTAAGGTTGTTGTCTTGTGACTACTTGGTGGGAGCCTAATATTTGCTCATCCCTTTTAATTTGCTAATAAGTGATGGAAATTGAAATAGCTTGAAAGTGCAAATATATTTAATATTTTTTCTTTTGATTAAATAGCTTGAAAGTGCAACAAAACATGCATATTTATTAGTCATGGAAATGAATATTGGCAAACACCTAATCTAGAATTCATTTATAGGACAATGGAAAGGGTGGTTTGTGTCCTTTTTCTCTCTTGTTTGTAGCTATTGATTTATGTGACACTGTGCTGTTCAGGCGTAATGAAAGCTAGGTATTATGGATTGGAGGTGTATTGAAGTGTTTTTGAAATTTTAATTTATTCTTTGTTCGTTATCCTTATTGCAGCTGAGTTATTGACTACTAATAAATTGTCCGAATTGGCGTGCTTGGCATTGTATCTGATGTATGAGAAAAAACAGGGGAAAAAGTCTTTCTGGTATCCATACATCAGGGAGCTTGATCGTCAACGAGGTAGGGGCCAGCTGTCAGTGGAATCACCTCTTCTATGGTCAAAATGTGAGCTGGATTACCTGTCTGGAAGTCCAATTAAGGTATTCACCTTCTCTCCAACCAAATTAATTGTACTATATCCATTGTACTGATGAGCAGCAATATTAGGTTGGTGTTGGTCTAATGCTTGATATTTTTCAAATAAAATCAGACTAAATTCTGATGTCTGTGACTTAGGATGAAGTTATTCAAAGGGAACAAGCAATAAGAAAAGAGTATAATGAACTTGACACAGTCTGGTTTATGGCAGGTTCTCTATTTCAGGTAATAAAAAATACCCTAGAACAAGTTCAGTAGTTATTTACATTTTGACATTTAGTGCTTACATTATATGCATAAATATAATGCAGCAATATCCATATGACATTCCTACTGAGGCCTTTTCCTTTGAGATTTTCAAACAAGCCTTTGCTGCTATTCAGTCTTGTGTGGTGCATTTACAGGTAAAGTTTCTTTGTTATCTGATACAGAACTATAGAGTTAGTTAAGTATGCGATAAAAAAAAAAAAAAAACTGTGAACTAAAAAGTGGCTGGCCAATCTTGTAAGTCTATTTAGTGAGGTTGTTACATTTGTCCATGAAATTGAATTACCTTAATTTGAAATGTTGTAATCTTCCATATCAGGCCACCTAGCTTTATTTATTGATCTAATTTAGAGATATATTTTAATTTTAAGTTTTTAACTGATTGTTGGATTTGTCAGATGAAGTGGTGATAATTTATAAATTAGATAGAAAACTTTTCTATTGTTACTACTGTGTGTATGAGTTTCAGCATGCGTGTATACTACTATTGATCTTATTTTTTACTTTTGCATTATGTAGTAATTTCCTTGCACTCGTTCGATAGTTGCCATTACATTTCATGATTTATCTTTAATTCTACCTTTATCCCTATGTGTAAGACACTTTTTGTCTTTATTATTGAATCTGTTGATTATGTTTTGACCAAAATGTCCTTAATTACTTTACACTAAAGTCTATAAATTAATAAGATAAATTCATTCTCTCTCTAATGAGGATCAAAGAGAATGATTAACACATTCATTAATTAGGAGGAAAGCTATTAAGTGGAAATATTGGGATGATCAGTCCTAGTAATTTTAACTGTAGTTTTGGAAAAATAATATGAATTGGTAACAAATTTAATGCCACTAACTAAATCAACTAACTTAATGTGTGACTTAATTAAAAAGTCTTATATTTAGGGATGGAGGGAGTAATACATTCTAGACTTCTCATTGATTTAGTGTTCTGCTTCTGCCATTTAGTATGGGAGTGCATTGCTTTTCTTCTGTCTGGACATCAGCTGTTTGCCTTATATAATATGCATGTATTGTTTCCCCTCTCTTTCTGCAAGGGGTGCAAATTGATTGCTTGCCCTTTTTGAAATCAGAAAGTTAGTTTAGCTCGGAGATTTGCTTTAGTTCCCCTGGGACCTCCTTTACTGTCCTACCAAAGCAACTGCAAGGCAATGTTAACTGCTGTTGATGGCGCTGTTGAGTTCGCGGTTGATCGCCCGTATAAAGCTGGGGACCCAATTGTTGTGTGGTATGATATGTACTTCATTTGATTGCATGTAATTTGGAAAAAAGACATGGTTTGGCAAGGACTTTGTTTCGGTATTACGAGCTTCATTATAAGATTTACAGTTGGTTATTTTCAGGTGTGGCCCTCAACCTAACTCAAAGTTGCTTATAAACTATGGTTTTGTTGATGAAAATAATTCCAATGATCGTCTTATGGTTGAGGTACGAGTTGTACATTTACTTTGTTTTGTTAAGTATTTTGTTGTTTAAATTCAAATTTAGCCTTGATGATGCAACTGTCCCAGGCAGCTTTAAATACTGAAGATCCACAATATCAAGATAAAAGAATGGTGGCTCAAAGAAATGGAAAGTTATCAATTCAAGTTTTTCATGTATCAATACTGAACCTACTGTTTTTTTATTTTTTTTATTTTTTTTATTTTTTTATTTATTTTTTTATTTTTAAGATAAGCACTGAACCTACTGTTATTGAAGGTTATTTAGTGAATTTTCTCATCAATTCCTTAATTCAACCTTTGTGCAGGTATATGCTGGGAAGGAAAGGGAAGCTGTCTTAGATATGCTTCGTTATATGCGTTTGGGTTATGTTTCAGATCCTTCTGAGATGCAATCTGTCATCTCCTCTCAAGGTCCAGTTTGTCCTGTAAGTTTGTTTCATCCAGTGGCTTCATTATTTGAATTTTAAGAATTTTAAGAATGCCATGGTCACAGTCCAGTATCTCTACCAGATACAAGTAAAATAAGTTCCCTTGATGTCCCATCCATCTACCTCTTTCATGTATTGATTTCATGAAATGATCTTTGGAAGTACTATGATAAGTTAAAACAAGATTTTATTCACTTTTTCTAAAAATAAATTTTATTATATAATTAAATGGAAAGTAAATCTTGTGATGTGAAAAGTTGACTCCTTTCATACATTATAGGTAAGCCCTTGTATGGAACGGGCTGCATTGGATCAGTTGGCTGATTATTTCAAGGCACGGCTGGCTGGCTACCCTACAACGTTGGCTGAAGATGAATCTATGGTACTGTTTGCATGAATTAGAAGTTGATTAAATGTAATGTATGACTTGTCAACTTCTCATTGATAGTTTATTTATTTATTTAGCTGACAGATGGTAATCTGAATCCTAAGAAGCGAGTTGCTACCCAATATGTTAGGTTGGAAAAGAAAATGCTTCATGCCTGTTTGCAGGCAACCACTGATTTCATTAACCAGCTTCCAGACCACACTATATCTCCATGCCCTGCTCCCTATGCACCTTTATTGAAATGAAAGGTTCAACTCTCTCTCTCTATCTATCTATGTATCTATCTATGTATCTATCTATCTATCTATCTATCTATCTATCTATCTATCTTCTTTTAAACAGCATCACCATGTTCTTAATGAATTGGAAATTTCTGCAGCGAAGTTCCTTAAATTTTGTCCCTCTACTTTGTAGGAACTATATATGTATGTAGTCTGAACTGTACAAATATGGATTTGATGAACGAGGTCAGTCAAATTATATATTCTTGATATGCATCCTATTAGAAATCCCCTGAATTAAGGTAATTTGTGGTTTACCCTCTTCAGCTTTGGTCTATATGTGTATGTGGATTAGACTTCGGATTTGATAAAGATACTCATGATTCTTTAAACTTCTTGCTGTGTGAAAAACACCCTTTGTTAAGCAAACCATTAAATGTCTTCTGAATTGTAAGACGATAATTGCTTTGAAATAAAAAAATAAAAGTTAGGAAAGAGATAACTTTGTATAAATCTTTTTTTTTTTTTTTTGAATAAAATGATTGTGCTGTATAAAGAGATAACAGTGGAGGTAACCGGACATTACTTGCAAGTCAAAGCGGCATACAGGCATCGGTGGGTAGTCTGCATCAGAATTCTGACACGAGGATCAGAGCAGATGGGGGGCCTGCTCGCATGCGTTCGGCGATAAGAGATTGCCAGTCTTCACAAACTGGGCACGTGATGGTGACACCGTAGTCACGACCCAGGCCAAGGGTGGGGTGTTGATTGACCCAGACTACGACAGCTTAGACCCAGTCCACGACAGCGCCGCGCCTAAACAGCTCGGAGATGAACACGGAAATGGTAGATTGGGGAGGGACCCACACCCACATGCAGAAGATGACGCTCCCGAATTGTCCACGGAACGTGAAAAGGTTGGGGCGGGTTTCGAGGAATGTGACACGACGGGTTCTGTGGAAAAGGTGGCTAACCAGGCGGCCGGTCAGAAGGATAGTGATATAAAAAAAGATGATATGGTGGGGGACCCACATCTGGTAGGTTCACCTAAGGTACCTGCGGCTGTGGCTGGTGAGGCTGATGGGAGTGAATTTGTGGAGAACACGTGCGGTGATATGGCACTAAAAAGTCCACGGTCTAAAGGTTGTGGTCAATTGGGCCACAATTTATTTGGCCCACAACCTACTCTGAAGGTATACACACGAGGTAAGGGCTGTAAAAAGAATCAAGGGTCTGGGCCTAAAATAACAGAACATCTTCAGCCTGGTTCTACTTCCCAGCAGATTAATCACAAAGGAAAAGAGTCAATTCATACACACCCCCTGTATGAAAAATCACCACCATTAGTTTCAAGCAGTGGCTTGAAAGAGGTGGCAGTATGGGGGGATAATCAGCAAGCACAAGACAATTTGGCTACAATATCACCAACAGCAAGCACCTCTATGAATGAATGGAAGAAAGATGCTAAGGATGAATGGGAATTAGCAAAAATGCTGGGAGTAAAGTGCTACAACCAAGTAGATATGATAAAAGAAATATCATTCCTGGAGGATAGAGACATGGGTGAGATACAAAGGTTGGGCAGTAGTATGGGTCATCAATGAAGATTTTGTCTTATAATACCAGAGGATTGGGGGGGGGGGGGGGGAGGGGGTATTAAGTGGGCAGCTATAAGGAGATTGGTGACAAAAGAGAGGGTAGATATGCTATGTTTGCAAGAGACTAAAAAAGAAATTATAGACCTGAAGCTATGCCAATCGTTATGGGGTGAGTGTGATGTTCAGTGGGAATATATTCCAGCAATAAATAGAGCTGGTGGCCTACTATGTATTTGGAGTAATAAGGTATTTAAATTGGTGAATAAGGTGGTTGGAGGTGGGTATTTATATTTGGAAGGAAAGTGGGTAATTGATGATTCTAACATCACAATCGTGAATGTGTATTCACCATGTGAGACTCTCCAGAAAAGATACCTTTGGGAAGGCATTAGGCAGTTGAGGACTGCAAATATGGAGGGATTATGGTGCATAATTGGTGACTTTAATAATATTAGGAGACCTTATGAGCGTTTGGGTATTAGCCAGAGGAATTCAGATGAAGGTATCATGAAGGAATTCAATGATTGGATCGCTGACTTAGAAGTGGATGATGCGCCTTGTCTCGGGCGTAGATACACCTGGTATAGACCCAATGGAACTGCTAAAAGTAGGCTGGATCGTGCACTTGTCTCTGCTGAATGGTTGGATAAATGGCCAGGCACAAACCAGATTATATTGGATCGTAATTTCTCCGATCACTGCCCTGTCCTATTGAGATCAGCTTCTGTGGATTGGGGTCCAAAGCCATTCAGAGTCCTGGATTGCTGGATGCAGGATAAGTCCTTTAAACAGGTTGTAAGGGATTGCTGGAACTCTAATTCGATTATCGGATGGGGGGGATATGTTCTAAAAGAAAAGCTAAAGAGACTGAAACTGAAGTTGAAAGAATGGAATAAAGTGCACTTTGGAAACACACAGCAGAAGTGGAAGAATATTGAGGAGGAGATTAATAAAATTGAAGTGGAAGCTGACGAGAGGCTGATGAATTCTGATGAGATTAGGAGGGGAAAACAGCTACAGGAAGACCTTTGGGTTGCGGCAATATCAAATGCATCATTGCTCAGACAAAAAGTCAGGACCAGATGGATTAAGGAAGGGGATTGTAATTCCAGATTTTTTCACATAACAGTGAATTGGAAGCGAAGAAACAACTTGCTGAAAGGAGTGATGGTTGATGGGAGTTGGATTAATGACCCTCTTAGAGTCAAAGCTGAAACCCTATTATTCTTTAAAAAGAGATTCGAAGCATCTGGTATGGTGAATCCCAATCTGGATGGTGTTGAATTTAAACTCATTGAGCAGCAACATAAACTATCCTTGACGGCACGATTTGAAGAAGCTGAGGTAAAAGAGGCAGTTTGGGCTTGCGGAAGTGACAAAAGTCCTGGGCCAGATGGATTTAATTTTAAATTCATTAAAGAATTTTGGGTGATTATAAAGCCTGAGTTCCTTCGATTCATGGATGAATTTTTCGTCAACGGAGCATTTCCTAGAGGCGGTAATGCCTCTTTTATTGCCCTGATCCCAAAGGGTCTGGATCCACAAGGTCTGAATGATTACAGGCCGATCTCCCTCATAGGGTGTGTATACAAAAGCTGTCTTATGTTCAAAGTGGATTACGAAAAGGCGTATGATTCAGTTAGCTGAGACTTTCTGATTTACATGATGCGAAGAATGGATTTTGATCCAAAATGGATTACTTGGATTAATGGGTGCCTAAAATCTGCTTCTATCTCTGTATTGGTAAATGGAAGCCCTACTGATGAATTCATACCACAACGTGGTCTCAGACAAGGCGACCCCTTAGCTCCACTATTGCTTAATATAGTTGCTGAAGGTCTCACTGGGCTGATGAGAGAAGCATTACAAAAGGGCCTGTTTGAGGGATATAAGGTGGGGAAGAACCAGGTGGATATCAGCATTCTGCAATATGCTGATGATAGAATATTCTTCGGGAAAGCTTCAGTCAAAAATGTCAGAACTTTGAAGGCTATGCTGAGGGGATTTGAAATGCTGTCTGGATTGAAAATTAACTTTGCAAAGAGTAGATTTATGACGTTTGGGGAGGATGCACAGTGGTCTACCTCTGCGGCTACATATCTTAATTGTAGACAGCTGGCTGTACCTTTCTTATACCTGGGTGTTCCTATAGGGGCGAACCCAAGAAGATATGAGATGTGGGATCCTTTAGTGAAGAAGTGCGAGAGAAAGCTAGCATTGTGGAAACAGAAATACCTTTCATTTGGGGGGTGAGTCACCTTGATTAAATCTGTACTTAATTACATTCCTATTTTCTTTCTTTCTCAGGGCCCCTAAGAAGGTGTTAAAGAGATTGGTCAGAATCCAAAGAACTTTCCTGTGGGGGGGATGTGCAGATCAGAGAAAAATTGCTTGGGTCAGATGGGATTTGGTCTGTCAACCCAAAGAGTGTGGTGGGCTCGGTATTAAAGATTTAGATATCTTTAACCAGGCCTTACTTGGGAAATGGTAGGCCCTACGAGAGGAGGGGGTGAATCTATATGGTGGAAGGATCTTTGTCTCACATGCTTTCCTACTGAGGGTGGCTGTGGTGTTATAAGAGGCATAAAATGGAAGGTGGGATGTGGATCAAAAATTCTATTTTGGGAAGACGATTGGAAAAATGAGGGGGTGGCCATGAAGGATAAACATCCCCACATGTTCCAGATCTCCAATCAACAACAATACATCCAGCAGATGGGAATGTTAACAGATTCGGGCTGGGAATGGCAGTTCCAGTGGAGGAGATTTTTTATGGATGGAGAAGTAGCGTCTGCTGTAAAATTCTTAGATGACGTACGCGACCTGGGCATAAATCCACTGCAGAATGATGCCTGGACGTGGGAGGCTGATCCCAGTGGACTATACACAGTCGGGAGCGCCTATTCATTCCTTCACTCGGAAAGAAATAGTCGGAACCAAAGTGAAATATACAAGGACCTCTGGAATGTTAAAGCTCCCCCTAAAGCGTTATGCTTTGCTTGGAGACTAATAGGGGACAGGTTGCCTACAAAAAGGAATTTAAGGAGGAGGAATGTGGATCTGAATGATGTATTCTGTCCTCTATGTAGGAATGCTGAAGAGGATGCGGCACATCTCTTTTACAACTGCGAAAAAATTAGGCCACTTTGGTAGGAGTCTATGTCCTGGATATCTATTGTTGGTGCCTGGTCAATAACCCCTAGCGACCATTTTAGCCAACATTCTTATTACTACCACAGTGGGATCTGTTTGAAGAGGTGGCAAACATGGTGGATAGCTCTGACCTGGACCATATGGCGGCATAGGAATAACATAATCTTCCATAATGACAGTTTTAATAGATACAAACTGCTGGATGAAGCAAGTTTCACATGCTGGACATGGGTTAAAACCTTAGAAAAAGGATTCACAACTCCTTTTCATGTGTGGTCTTGTAACCTGGGTGATATTCTTGTATCCAGGGGAGGACACTCTGTTTAGTTCTCTCCTGTTTTGGGGGGCTTTTTGATCTAGCCAGACTCCTGGCAGTTTAATTCATGTTTTCCCATGAATTAGGCTGCCATAGGTCCTGTTTTGCTCAGATCCTCATTATATTACTTCTTGTAATGTTTTGCTATTATATATATATATATATATATATATATATAGTATTTTTGCTGATAAAAAAAAAATGATTGTGCTGTGTTGATCGGTAGTTATCTAATCAGGATTGTTCTTTTCTCACATTTCTAAATGCTTTAGTAGATGCATATGCATTATGGCTTAGGGTCTATTTGTAATAGTAGACTGATAATTCCCACCTTCTCAGTATCTGAAGGAAAGAACAGTCATGAAGTTTGATTTTGAAAAACCATGATGCATATTATAAAGTAGTTTCTGAATACTATGACGGATTTCGTAGGTCAATTATAAATGCATATAGTTGAATCATGGCTCATTAAACAATGATGCAAGAGTTCCGGATTTAAAAGGTTATGGGTCTGCTTTCCCCCCTGAAGATAAAATTTCAATCCCGAGTGTTTTCTTCGGTGCCCCCTTCAAGTAGGCGTGTTGGTTCATTCCCTAGGTAGGAGGAACGGAACCATCATTTGAGCAAATTTTTGTATGTCTTACTGTAGTTGTACCGATGATTCTAAATTTGAGTGTTGGAATGATACTCTTCTTTGTAAATGGAAACCTGAATCACAAATTCTAATTCAATTGTGTATATATAGTTCCATTATATTGATCTGTTTTTTTTTTTTTTTGTACGTCAACCTATCTGATTATAGTTAACTTTAAAGAGTGTTGGAAAAATGTTGAATGTCACAAGTTATTTTATTGTATGTATTATGCCTGAAAGGGGACACAAAAAAGAGATGGAAAAGGTAGAAGACTCCCTGAAAAAGTTAAATTCTCCTCATACTAATGACATGAAAATTTATTTTGCACCAATTAGTTAACAACTCACTCCTTTACACTCTTATTTGAAACCTAGGTATCTGGCTCTCTCCCTTTGCTTTCTCATTTTGACACTTTCAATTCTCTTAGCTATTTTTGTCTTCTCCGTAGCGCTGCCCTGAGAGCACTTTCTTCTTTGGGCTTTATCTGAATTGACCAAACCCTGTTGTCATTTGGGATATACTTTATACAACATTCAAATTTCTAATACACCTAACATGAATAGTGCACTTTGTAACACCCCCATATTTTTACTTATTACATATGAATTTGAAGTAATATTTTAGGACGATTAGAAAATTAAAATTCACCATTTAAACTGTGTGAGAAGGATGGAAGTACTTTAGGCTAAAAAGATTTAAATAAACCAATAAGAAAATAAGATTTTACTATTTCAAGAATTTAAAGAAAAATATTGTAGAGTCAAGATTGGTCAAGAAAGAATAAGAACTAATTAAATGAAGCCATGTGCAAGGATAAGAATATTGATTTTTCTCCAAAAACCCGTAGTAGTAAAAT
>PYAF01002432.1:113885-142274 GCA_007407185.1 Glycine tomentella | reverse complement strand
GATGAGATTGTTAGATCTCGTGAAGAGGAGTGTCAGATAACTAAACTGAGTCCATATAACTAGGGGGTAGACGCAGTGAGGACCACACCACCATGATGATCACATGGATGGGAGTGATAATCCTACGCGCCACTGAGCTACCCTGACCGGATGGATAAGTTCGTTCCACTAAGGTGAGGGTGGGGTTATCTGACAGTGGTCACAATTTTTAGATGTTGCTGAGATCTCAGTCATGCATCATATAATAAGATGAGCATGCATTTTCTTTCATTTCATGACGAGTGGGTGAGAAGAGAGAGATGATACATATGGGGAAAATAATAATGCTTAGTACACGTACTAAATAAATTCTCTGAATTCAATTTTTACGTATATTTATATCTGTTAATATTTAAATTTTGTTTATCAAGACTGACCCTGTGTTGTGTCTGGTGGTTGACACCTGTGATGACCCCACATTGTGGGCGAACAGAAAAGCAGTGATATGGATGCCGTACGAGAAGATAGGATGAAGATTATGTGCTGTTTGCCTGATTTTGATGATTTATGCTTGTGCTGTATTGTGGACTGTTTATATATGGGACTCTGGATAAGTAATAAATGGACTGTATGAACGTTATGAGCTATTTCATTTAACTAACGCGTAGAACTCGTTCATAAAACAACGAAATTTGCATTGGAACTTTAATCTCTAAATTCGTTTTTTAAAATAAACCAAGATTCTTTGGAACTTTCATTCTTTTTGTTTTTGAAAAATTTTTAGCAAATAAAAATAAATACGAAATAAAAGCGAAGTAGAAACGGTTGTTACACACTTCCAAAAATATCCTTCATGTTATTACGAGCTTTTCACACATTGATCCGTATAATTTATACGGATTAACGACGCCAATCTGTAAGTTTTTTTTTTCTTAAGTTAAAATATATTTTATGAAATAATTTAAAATAATGACACATACAAGTCTCAAACTTACGATCTTCATTTTATTAGCATAATGTTCCAACTAATTGAACTAATAAATCAATTATGTTAAAAAATAATTAATGTTGATACATATATCATTGAAGTTTTTAATGTATATTTAATATACATATAAGTTTACATAATAAATTTTGTAACAATGAATTTTGATATAATAATTAAAGTATTTTTTTTACATATAAAAATCATAGTTTTAATAAAAATTTATGAGAATATTAGACCTGTAAATATAAATATAATTTTGAATTTAACTTGTAAAAATTATATATGTATTTACATGTCTAATATTTTTTAATAAACTCGTAAATTTTTATTTAAAACTATAATTTTTATTTAAATCTATGATTTTTATATGTAAAAAAATACTTTAATTATTAGATTAAAATTAATTGTTACAAAATTTATTATGTAAACTTATATAAGTGCATTAAATATACATTAAAAAGTTTAGTGTTATATGTATCAACATTAATTATTTTTTAAAATAATTGGCCTATTAGCTCAGTTGATTGGAGTGTCGCGAAGGTCATGGGTTCAAGACCTACATGCGTCATTATTTTAAATTATTTCCTAAATATATTTTAACTTAAGAAAAAAAAACTTACGGATTGGCGAATCCGTAACGATTCGTCAATCTGTATGAATTATACGGATCTATGTATGAATCTCGTAATAATGCGAAAGGTAGTTTTGGAAGTTCACTGTTCATGCTAGGTGTATTAGAAATTCTAATGATGTATGAAGCATATCCCTTGTCATTTTTTCTTCTTTTTGGTTACTTTAGTTGGGTTGCTTGTATACAGAGTGGTCTGATACTAAAGCCGACCAATTGCTAATTCTTTTTAAATCCTTAAATTAAATAGTAAGTTTTTGTAAGTTGTTTAATTGTTGAATTGAGGAATAATTCACATTTAAAAACATGTTATTTGTGCTACTTTCTATTGTATATAGTATAGATAGATGGATATAGGTAGATATATCTATTGTTCATTTGGGACAAAGAAGGTATTAGATGGTGCCTTGGTGATGGTAGCAAAGTCTACATTTGGGACAATCCTTGGCTGCATGATAAGGAATCTCCTTATGTATCAACTGTCCCAGCTAATACAGCAACTCCCCAACTTGTTGATTTAATTGACCAGTGTTAGAGTTTTAAGCACACAATCTTAAACTAAAATTAGCGGAAGCAGAAATTAAAAGCAAAAGAAAAACACACAAGTATTTTACTTGGTTCAGTAACTAGGAGAAACTCCTTGTTACCTACATCCAATGACAAAGAACCTGTAGTTTCTTTATTAACACTAAAGTACCAAGGAAGAGTTACAAGAGTATACCACTCTGTCTTACACGGCCAGCTTCTCATCAACAACAATCAAACAAGATCTCAAGATTACAAGAAAGAGAACGAAGATTTACAAGGAAACCACAGGAACCTATAACACCAGTGTTTGAATAGAAACACTCAAATCTTCAACAGCTCTCCTACTGACGTTCCTCTCCAGAGTACACTCCAAGATCTCAGAAATAGAGAAGTAATCTCCACCTGCAATACACTACCAGAATAATGACAGAGACCTATACACAACCATCAACCATCACTGTGAAAGACCAAAACTCATGGTATCTTGAAAGCACAAGAAACCCTAGTAGAGCTAGGTCATAGGAACAGAGAAACAGGAAAAAGAGAAGACACTTGATGCTTTGAGAGAGAGAGAAAGAAAAAAGGAAAACCAAAAGGCACAAAATAAAACTGCATACACGCACCACACAATGCCTTCAGTGCAAAACTGCTTATATATTAGTAACACAATAAGCAAAACACACATCACTAATGGGCCAAAAATAGAATATTGTTTGGGCTTCACACACTTAGCCAACTCCACCTTGAAGCACATGAAGACATAGTGCAAGCAAAAGAAAAAAGGAACTACAAGTTCAATGCCAGAATAGAGGACATAGGGACACTGAAAGAATAGAACAAACATATACAAGAAAAACAAAACCTACAAAAAGAAACTGCATTAGTATTTCTAAGCAACTTAAAGAGACAAAATTAAAACAAATAACAAAGGTAAGAAGAAGAAACCACTACTGTTGAACTTTTAACAATTCCAAGGCATCCTTGAATTTGTTATTAGGTACAACTTTAGTCAAAATATCTGCTGGATTGCACATTGTGGATATTTTCTCCACCTTCACCTTATCACCTGCAATAATGTCTCTAATAAAATGTAGTCTGACATCAATATGTTTAGTTCTTTCATGATAGGCATCATTCTTGGATAAATGAATGACACTTTGAGAATCACACATGATTTGTGGAATTCCATCCCCTAATCCAAGTTCAGAGAGCATTCCTTTTAACCACAATGCCTCTTTTATAGTTTCAGTCAAGGTCATATACTCAGTTTCAGTAGTAGACAGGGCTATTACATGCTGAAGATTTGACTTCCAGCTAACAACATTTCCACCAATAGTGAAAACAATACCTGTTAAGGATCTCCTTTTGTCTAAATCTGCAGCATAATCATAATTACAATAGCCTTTCACAGAAAAATCATTAGATTCATTCCCAGTAAAATTTAAACAAAACTCAGAAGTGCCATTAAGATATCTTAGTATCCATTTTACAACATTCCAATGGTCTTTTGAAGGATTACTCATGAATCTACTCACAACACTAACACCATAAGCAATATCAGGTCTAGTGCTAATCATTACATACATTAGGCTCTCAACTGCATTACAATATAGTACATTTTTCATATGAACAACTTCATCTTTATTTAAATCACCACATACAGATTTCAAACGAAAATGAGCAGCTAATGGTAAACTAACAGATTTACAGTGATGCAAAGAAAAGAGTTTAACAACCTTCTTAACATACACAGATTGAGATAAAGATAAGGTTCTTTCTTTTCTATTTCTCACTATATCCATGCCTAAGATTCTCTTAGCAGGACCAAGGACTTTCATATCAAATTCCTTCAGTAACATGTCTTTTATTTTGTTAATGCATTCAATATCATGAGAAGCTATTAGCATATCAACCACATAGATTAACAGATAGATGTATTTATTTTCATTGTCTTTCTTATAATAGACACAATGATCATACTTACACCTTATAAATCCATGTGACAGAGCAAAGTCATCAAACCTTTTGTACCACTGGCTGGGTGCCTGTTTTAAACCATACAGGGACCTTTTCAGCAGACAAACCTTGTTCTCAGAACCTTTCTGTATGAAGCCTTTTGGCTGCTCTATATAGATCTGTTCATCTAAACTACCATGCAAAAAAGCAGTTGTCACATCAAGTTGTCTAATTCTAAATCAAGAATTGCAACAATAGACAAAATAAGCCTAATTGAGGTATGTTTAACAACAGGAGAGAAAATTTCATCATAATATACTCCTTCTACCTGTGAGTAGCCTTTGGCTACCAACCTGGCCTTATACCTGGCCTTCTCCAATCCTGGGACTTCAGGCTTCAGCTTGAAGATCCACTTGCATCCAATGATCCTTTTGTCCTTGGGTCCACTAGAACCCAAGTCAGATTCTTCTTTAATGAAGAGATCTCTTCCTCCATTGTTCTCAGCCATCTCTGTTGAGATTTCATGTTCATTGCCTCTTTGTATGTTGTTGGTTCTTCTTGTTCAACCATCTCTGCAACCTGCAATGCAAAAGCAACAATGTCAGCATGATCAAATATGCTAGGAGGCCTAATAATTCTCCTAGCTCTTGAAAACAATATGAATATACACAATAACCAAGAGGGGGGCTGAATTGATTTAAACTTGGATTTTTTAAAATCTTTAGAAAATCAGAGTTAAAAGATCTTTATCACAATTAAATCAAGAATGCTTCAATCAATCAAATCACTCAGCCCAAGAAAACAATTACAAAAACTTCACTTGTTGAGTAATAAAAAACTCACCAAGAATCACATATTAAGATAGCTAGAAGATATTAAAAGAAAGTAATTAAACAAGAACTTATACTGGTTCACCTCTCAACAAGAGAAGCAACATCTAGTTTCTTCTAATCAAAACTAGATTAGAGTTCCACTATTCACAAATTTCAGTTCTTATAAGCTTTACAACAATCACCCTTTATCAAACCTATATAAAGAACAGAAATCTAAAACCCTATTAGACCCCTAGTGATCAAGACATAGAGAATCCTTCTCTACTCTTCATTCTAGGGAAACCCACTCTAGAAAAAGCTTCAAGAACCATTTGCAATAGTTACAAACAACCAAAAATATAAAAACGAATTTACAAGCAAAGCTAATGGAGAGAGACAACCTGATGATCCAATGAATATGAATGAGTATGATTTACCAATCAAAGTTGAAATGAAAAACAATTTCAAAACTTCCTCTCCAAATTCTTCTTTGATGTCTTGTCCAAGAAATCTTTCAATACACTATGAAGATTTGAATTTGTGGGACAAGAACTTTAGAACTCAGAATATTCTTTCTCACTTTCAGAAGGCTTTTGAAAACTTTCAAAAGTTCGTAGAGTAATGTGCTGTAAGTTTCAGAAAACTTATCATTTATTTATAAAAAACAATTATAATTGAATGTAATCGATTAAATCGCCAATGTAATCGATTAAAATTACAAATGTAATAAATTATAAACAAATTTAATCGATTAAAATATTCTTCATTTTTCTGGAAAGGATATATGAACAAAGTAATTGATTATTTCAACCAATAATCGATTACAACAGGGATTCTATTTTTCATAATTGAACTAAGTAATCGATTACAAGCAAATGGTAATCGATTAACACAGTCATGTCTTTTTCTATGTTTGAACTAAGTAATCCATTACAAGCAAACGGTAATCGATTAACAAAATCATGTCTTGTTCTATTTTTGAACTATGTAATTGATTATAAGCAAATGGTAATCAATTAAAATGTTCTTCAGGGCTCAAGTAATAGATTACCAATATGTGGTAATTGATTAACATAGTGAAAAATAGTTTTTCCAAAAACTTGAAACCATGAGCACTTTTGTTTTGATGTAATTATGAAATCTTTAAACCTTTTCACAAATGATGTATGCATGTTAAAGATCATGTTTATGCAATGCAAGGATCATAAGATGAGGCTCTCAAACAACTTAACAAATTACAAATGCCTTCAATTGAATGACATGTAAAAAGCTAAAATCTAATTAAGGCACAAGACTTCATCTTTATCTTGATCCTCTTCTTCCAACTCCTCTTGTATCTAACAATCTCCCCTTTTTTGGCTTTGATCATGCCAAATTTCAATTGAACATGGTTAGCCTTTATGTGAGTTTGAGGGTTGAATGCCAGGAGTTTTTTACCTGAAATCAAATCAGTTTTTTGCCATGAGCAAGTATCAAGTATGCTTGCATAAACAAATTTCATTCCTTATATTGCTCCCCCTATCTTAGATGATTTTCCATTAATCCTAGATAAGAGCAATAGTAATTAATAATTCAATTTTTTTTAATTTGTACTTACACATATGTTCATATGTTCATTTTTTCCCTTTTTGGCTTATCAAATACAAAATATACCATAACAGAGCAAGATAAGCAAGCAAGAAACATAATTTTTATTTAATCATTCATAAGTGCAGTACATTAAGCAACAAGATAAGCAACTGAAAGAAACAATAAGAAAGTAGAAACAGACACTACAACCACAATCAACAAGACAATTACATCAATTTAGACTAGAGAATGTCAGAATCTCTGAGAGCCATCCTTGTCTCTATATTTTTGAGCCTAGAAGTAATTTCTTCCAAGAAAGAATGTGTTTAAGCCCTATACTCATGTTGTAGAGCTAGCACAACATCCATCTTTTGAATCATTAAAGATTAAAAAGGAGTGTACTGCTGTTGAGCAGGAGCAGCTTCGACATCTTCTTTTTCTCTTCTTCACCTTCTCCAGCACCAGCTAGTGGAGCTTGCTCTCCAGCCATAAGCCACCCATTGGGTGTCTTGATCAATCCAAGCTTGTTGAGGTATTTTTCTTTGATGAGGCTGGTGATATTTGTGGTGTTGTCCACAATCTCATTGGAGACATCCACTCCAAAATAATCAATGAACCTAGAAATCAAAACAACATATGGAAATTGATAATTGATCAGTCTCTTGGCTTTCAGCATTGTCTCCTCAATGATGAGGATCCAATTCATTGCGGTTGCTGTTTTCATTCCCTAAACCAGTTGTAAATCCTCATCATTTGCTTGAGCATGGTTGGATGATCTAGTAGTGAGGATGTATGTTATGATGTAGTGAAGAAGCCTGTCTTCACTAGCCATGCTTCTAGTTCCAAGCCTTAGCCTTAACCTTATTTGAGGGTCTTACAACATCCCTCTGTAGGTGTCAATCTTGTTGTAGCCTCCAATTTCTTCCTCAAATTTCCTAGGTCCTTCAAAGGAAATTCTAGCAACTACATTCCATACTTCTTCAGTTATTTCTATAACCACTCCATTTACTTGGGAGTGGATGGTGCCATCCATGCTGATCTTGGCACAGGTGTAAAACACCTTGACTAATTCTGGGTAAAAGGTACCCTTCACCTGCACAAATTTCCTCAAACCCTAAGCCTCTATCATGGCAGGGAAATTGAATCCCTCAGCAACAAAACAATCAAGGTCTAGATACTTGGAAGGACAGACCAATTAGGTGGCATGGAACTGCATATAGTTCTGCCTCTCAGCCTCAGTAGTGAACCAGGAATTTAGCTTGTTCATAGCTGGATTGGATGATTCCCCAACCTTTCTTTTGCTGATTTTTTTATCTTTTAGGGCTAGACATGATGAATTTTGGGTGAAAGAGTGAATGGGCATAAGTTTGGGATATGAGAGATAGAAAGCACAAAGCAAATGCACAGTTTGCAGAAGAGAGAAAAAGAGATTCTAAGGTGTGAGATTTTCTCTCTTTGATAGCTTGTATTTATAGAGTTTTTGGAGGTTTATTTTGAATTTCAAAAGATATAAACTATTTCAAGTTTCAATAGGTTTAAATGCACAAAAACAAGTTAGAAATTTGAATTTAAGATAAGATTGTCAGTTTAAATTTCCAAGAAATCTTGCAGATTTTGCAGAAATGCCATAGATAATCGATTACACAAGCCTCGTAATCAATTATTTCAAGGCAAACAAAGTCTCTGAAACACAGCGTAATTGATCACAACGAAGTGTAATTGATTACTCCAGAGAGTTTTGTAAACCAATTCAGTGTTTAAGCAATCAGTAATCGATTACCATGTGTAATCGATTAGTCCATTGAAAGTGTAGTTCTGGAAATGCTTCGAACCAAATGTAGTCGATTAATTTGCTAATGCAATCGATTACTCCAGAGAATTTAAGTTTTTGGATCCTGTTAAAACATTAAGTAATTGATTAATTCGTCAAAGTAATCGATTACTCCAGTAAGTTTTTTGCTTCTAAAAAGCTTTTAAGCTTTAAATAATCGATTATTTCGCACAGTAATCGATTATATCAGTTAATTATGCAGATTGAATAGTGTAATACAAAAGAATTCGAATTTCAATCACTTGTGATGCATGGTCAATTTAGATTGCATATCATGTAGTCAATCGAATCATAGGCATGTTATCATATATTAGATTCATCAATAATTCCTAGCATGTTCCTAAGATCATAGAATCTATCTCTAGATAAGGGTTTGGTAAAAATATCAGCCAATTGATTGTTTGTATCAATATACTCAATTTTGAGATTACCCTTTTGAATATGATCTTTGAGGAAGTGATGTATGATCTCAATGTGTTTTGTCATTGAGTGCATGATTGGATTCTTTGATAGATTTATTGCACTTGTGCTGTCACAAGCAAGGGAATTTCTTTCAACTTTACACCAAAATCTTGGATTTGTTGTTTAAGCCACAAACTTTGTGCACAACAACTTCCAGCTGCTATGTATTCTACTTCTGCTGTTGAGAACCATACATGATTGCTTCTTGCAATGCCATGAAATTAATGAGCTTCCCAACAAGTGGCATGTTCCACTGGTGCTTTTCCTATCAAGTTTGCATCCTGCAAAATCAGAATCTGAATAGCCAATTAAGTTTCAGCGTTGCACCTTCCGGATACCAAAGACCAACTTTTATGGTTGATTTAAGGTATTTGATGATTCTCTTGACAGTAGTGAAGTGTGACTCCTTAGGATTAGCTTGATATCTAGCACACAAGTACATACTTAACATATTGGGAACAAGAATGATTAGTTGAACCAAATATTATATTATCAACATATACTTGAACCAATAAGATATCATTGCCATGCTTCTTGATGAACAAGGTTTTGTCTACTTGACCTCTTGTAAAAGATTGACTAAGCAAGAAGTTGCTCAATCTTTCATATCAAGATCTAGGTGCTTGCTTTAATCTTTCATACCTAAATTTCGCGTGTTTGCCCCCTCCGACATCATCAAACGAGCTGTGCTTGCAGGCTCGGTCTCCTTGTAAACCATCTGGACTTCAACCACCTGATTCACATTCAACAAGCCTTCGACACCATCTATCACCGTTGCAGCCGACATCGTCGTCGTAGGCAAAGTGGTTTTGTTGTGGTTGCGTAATCAAGTTATTGTTTGTCCATAATGTATGCGTATACCTCCACTGTTTGTACATGTGTTATTTCGTCACACTTATTGTTCCTATTGTTGAAGGTTACGGATTTCATCAAAAAAATTTAGCCAGTTGCTACGTTCACCTTCCTCCTCCTCATAAGAAGCTAATTTCACGAACTTTTGCATTTATTGAGGTAAAAAGGACCATATGGTTAGCAAAAAAAAACAAGTGCCATCAACATATCCAAGAATAAAATGCACTCAAGGACCAAACATATTGAGATAAGACATCATTTCCTTAGAGATTACATCCAAAAAGGTAACATCAAAATTGATTTCATTGATACACATAATCAATTGGCTGATATATTCACTAAACCTTTGGCTAGAGATAGATTCTATACTCTTAGGAACATGCAAGGTATCCTTGATGAGTCTAACATTTGCTAGCATGCTTGCTATATGATTATCTATGTGAAATTGCACCTTACTTGACTAATCATCGCATGTGCTTCAAATTTCGGATTTGGCTGCATAATCACTATTCATTAAGCAAAATACTCTATAATAATCGATTACAACACGTGATAATCGATTATTTGTAGTTTATGCTATATTCAGATTCATTTTTCATGTCGTGTAATCGATTACATACACGGGAGAATCGATTACTGTCTATCAAAATTGAATCCTCAATCTTAATTCTCTCTAGAATAATCGATTACTTATCGAAATAATCGATTACTATTCAAACAAAACTTCTTCTGATTCAAATGTTTTCTGTAATAATTGATTACTGCACGGGATAATCGATTACACCGTTATAAATTGTCATTGTTAAGAACAAAATAATCAATTACATAAGCTTGTAATCGATTACATATGGTCGTTCTCAAATCTCTGCAGATTTTTTGGAAATCTAAACTGTCTTATCTCTAATTAAATTCAAAATTTGAATCTGTCACTGAGTAGTTATGGCCTAGATATGTGAGATAACTGCTCCAACGTTCAAAATTCAAATTTGAACTTAGATTTTTGGCTATAAATTCAGCCTTGGTGAAGAATCATTCACACTCATCCAAGTCCTTTGCTTTGAATTTTCTGAAGCTCTTCTCTTCTATTTTCTCTTTCTCAGTCACTACCCATTAATCACTACCTTCTAAATCTGCCATGTCTACATCTAAGAGAGTGAAAACCAACAAAAGAAAGGTTGGAGAATCTTCTAAACCTGCAGTAAATAGGTTAGATCAATGGTTCTCTAGTGAGCCTGAGAAAATGATTTGCAATTAATGTCACAAAACTTGTTATGTCTCCCAAATACCTTGACCTTAATTGGCTCAAGGACTGAAAATATTTGTTGAACTCAAGGATACTTTTTACCCTGAATTGGTGAAGGTATTTTTTTTTACCTTGCTAAGGCTAGCATGAATGGGATAATTCGTTCCCAGGTGAAAGGTGTTCCCATGGTAATAGATGATGATGTATGGGAAGCTGTTGCTGGAATCTCCTCTGCTGGTGTAAGGAGATTTGATGAAGAAATAGGAGGATATAACAAGGTTAACACTTATAGGCAAATGCTACAAGACCCACAAGCTAGGCTGAAGACAAAACTTGGTGTAGGCAATCTGACAGGGGAGGATAGGTTGCTTCATTACATCATAACCTATATCCTTACCCCTAGGTCTACCAACCATGCTCAAATCACAAATGATGATTTGCAACTTGTTTATGGTTTGAAGACCTCTACTAAGATTAATAGGATTATGGTTTTTATAGAAATAATGGTGAAATCCAATAGGATGATTAGTGATAATTTCCGTTATGTTGTTCTTGTATCTAGGTTTATAGATTATTTTCAGATTGATGTAACAGATGAGGTAGTTGATCATATTAATGATACTACCAGCCTTATTAAGGAGAAACATCTGAATAAGCTTGGTTTGGTAAAAACAGCCAATGGGTGGTTAATGGCTGAACAACAACCTCAAGCTGAAGGTGGAGGAGGTGCTGCTGAAGAGGGAGAAGAAGATGAAGAAGCTGAAGGAGAACCTAAACCACAACAATATTCACCATTTGAATCTCTCATGATTCAGAAAATGGATGCCTTATTGTCTCTCCATCATGAGCACAAAGCAAAGACTAATTCATCCTTGGAAGAGATGAAGTCTAGGCTAGAAAACATAGAAGCCATGATTGTTCTTGATGAGTTTGATAAACTCATTTAGGTTGCTTGTGTTTTTTCTTTCCTGTTCTGTTGCTGTTATGCTTTTGTCTTTGTTTTTCTTTTAAGTTTCCTGATTAATGTACTACACTATTTCCCTTTCCATTAATGATATTTCAATTTCTATTTCTCATTGTTTGAGTTGCTATCTTTTGTCTTTGATAAGTCAAATAAGGGGAGAAATATTTGATTGAATTGATTGATAACTAAAAGGGGAGTTGCTCTATTTTGCTCTGTTTTTGCAAAGAAAATGATTAATGAAATTACTTAAGTCAGGGGGAGCAAAAATAAATGAAAGAAAATGATTAATGTTTATGCAATCATCATTCTTGACACTTGTTCTTGGCAAAGAGGCTAATTTGATTTCAGGTTAACAAGTTTGAGTCTCCTATCATTCATCCCTCAAAGCTCTTAAAAGCTAAACAAATATTCAATCAATATTTGGCATGTTCAAAGCCAAAAAGGGGGAGATTGTTTGATATAGGGGGAGTAGCAAGAAGATGAAGCTAAAGAAGAAGCTTGTGCCTTAGAAGAAAGTTTTGAGCTTTTCACATGCCAAGGAATTTGTAATTTGTTCAAGTATATGAGAGGCTAATTTTATGATCCTTGCATTGCATGTACATGGTCATTAACTTGCATAAATGATTTCATTAAAAGCATTAAAGTTATTAATGATTTCAAAAGAAGTGAAATTCTCATGGTTAAGTTTTTGGAAAAATGAAATCTTACTGCTTTAATCGATTACATAACGGATTAATCAATTACAAGCCTCTATTTTGATTCTGGAAAAGCCATGAAGAATAATTTAATTGATTACAACCTTTTCGTAATCGATTACATAGAACAAAAAGAAAATCATGTCTTCCTATTTTAATCGATTACTATGATATTGTAATCGATTACTGAAGTTCAATTTTATATGCCTGACTGACTTAATCGATTACCACATTTTGTAATCGATTACATACGTATCTTCTGGAATTGTGTTCATCTAGTTTAATCGATTATCACATTTTGTAATCGATTACATAAGCTTGTTTTACAACTAGACCGATTTGCTTTAATCGATTACAGCTCAGATTAATTGATTACTTTGTTCGTTATAAAACCCAGAATAAGCTATGATCATTTTAATCGATTATTTGGCACTTTAATTGATTACATATGCTATTTTAATCGATTACTAGGCATTTTAATTGATTACATTCTGTTACAAAAATCTGTTATAAATACAGTGAAGGCTTGTCTGAACTTTTAACTTGAATACTTTGAATTCTCTGAGCATATACAAGCCTTCTCAAAGTTAGAAAGTAATTTTCTGAGTTAACAAAGCTCTTGTCACACTCTTTAATCTTCATGGTGTATTGAAAGATTTCTTGGGCAAGATTTTCAAAGAAGCTTTTGGAGAGAAAGTTCTGAAATTGGTTTCTTTATTTCAACTCTGATTGGTAACTCATATTCATTCATATTCATTGGATCATCAGGTTGTCTCTCTCCATTAATTTTTGTTGTAAATTCATTTTGAATTCTTTGTTGTTTGTAACTATTGTAAAGGGTTCTTAAGGTTTTTTCTAGAGTAGGTTTCTCTAGAGGGAAAAAGTAGAGAAGGATTCTCTATGTCTTGATCACTAGGAGTCTAATAGTGTTTTAGATTTCTATTCTTTATCTAGGCTTGATAAAGGGTGATTGTTGTAAAGCTTGTAAGAACTGAAATTTGTTAATAGTGGAACTCTAATCTAGTGTTAATTAGAAGAAACTGGATGTAGCTTCTCTTGAGAAGTGAACCAATATAAATTATTATGTTGATTTTCTATTCCTTAATCTCTTCTTGTTATCTTTATCATTAGTTCTTGGTGTTATTCTCATTACTCGACAAGTTCTGTTTTAAGCAATTGATTTCTTAGGCTGAGTGGTTTGATTAATTTGAAGCATTCTTGGGTCAATTGTGATTAAGATCCTTTAACTCTGATTTTACAAGTAAATTTTAAAAGACCAAGTTTAAACCAATTCACCCCGTCTTGGTTATTGTGGGTATTCCTATTGTTTTCAGAGAGGTTTCATACTTGGTGGGAATCATTGTTGCAATTTTTAAAGTGATAAGTAGGCTTAGAAAATAAAATTTAAGGTGGATTATGTGTGATAGAATTATGCCTTGTGAGTTTTTGGGTCTTTGTGGATGAATCACATTATTACATTCATGTTCTTTCATGTGTGATTTCACCCTTGTGCTAGATTACTCTAGCTTTTTCCTTGTCTCTCTTATCATTCCTTGTTACACATGCATTGGTTGAGATGATTTAGGCCTTCTTTCTTTTAGCCACTAGCCAAATAAACCTACCTTGCATTGATATCCATTGTCACCCTTTTTTAGCCTTTAACCTTTTCTTTCTTGTGTAGCTAATTACAAGCCAACAAGTTGAAAACTAGGTTATCCTAACTTCAGAGAGAAAATGGGCCTTGAAATTATTTTGGGTATGGGTTTCAAACAAGTGCGGGGGATTTGTATTTTGTTTTGATTTGGAAGAAAAGAAAAAGAAAATAAAAAAAAGAAATACTATAAAAAGCAAAAGTTTTAAAAAATAAAATAAAATATAAAAAATAAATAAATAAAAAAGAAAAAGAAAAAGAAGTATAAGAAAAAAATTGCAATAAAAGTGTGTTGTGCTTCATTTTCATCCTTATAAGTTCTTTTTATTTTAGTTTTATGGTTGTCCACCTTGTTTCTTTGTTTCTAACCCTCTTTTTACTTGTTGGCTTACTCCCCATTGCCCCTCTTTTCTCTTAGTTTTAGCCTAAATATATTCTCTTATCCACCTTTACCTAAACCATACATTACAAACCAATAAAAGCCCTTTTGATATTTTGATGCATGTGTATTTCAAGTTGAGTGAATTAGAGTCTTGTCGATATTTGGATGTGCTAGTTACATGTGGTGTTTGAGTGTAAACACAAACCCATACACATTTGATGAGGTTGAGTGTTGTTCTTTGAGAGAATTCTATCACCTTGGTACATTCTTAATTTTAACTTGACTACTTTTTCACTTTGCACTTTGTGATCATGTGTTCATGGAGTGCTTGTTACCTTGATATCATTCTTCCATTTTTCATCTTTCTCACTTTTGTGCATTATTAGGATCCATTGAAAATGTGTGTGCCTTGTTCATACTTTTTTTTGTGGTTTATTCTAGTTTAATTGTTTTTCTCTTAGTCATTCTTTTAGTTTTGCCCATGAGTTCAAAAGATAAAGTATGGGAGAATTTGAGTGAGCGTTTTTAGTCTACTATTTTTCTATTCTTCTTAGCTTATTTCAATTCTTTTACATTCTTATTTTCTCACTTTAACTCGGTTTTGGTCTTAGGCAAATAATTGGACTTAATTGATAATTGTTGCTTATTTTCAGATTTTGTACTTACTTGACCTATCTTCCTTGTGTAGGTCCTATAGGATTCTATAGAACTCCAAATGGATCATATGAGTAATCCTTGGAAAGCTAAGGAAAAGAGCTACAATTTTGTTAGAGATAAGTGTGGGCTAATTCTGCCGATTTGAGGGTCTTAGTAGGCTTGGAAGTTAGAACCTCTGCACTTGAGTTTTGCGCTGCGAATTTGGGTTTTTGATTGATGTAATTAGCATAATTAGTTAGTTTAGATGGGCCTAATCAAAGCCCATACCTTCATTCTGTTCAATCACTTTATATTAGTGTAGCTAGGAGTTATTTGAGGAAACAAAAACAGAATTTCTAGCTTCGTGTGCAAGTTTTCATAATTAAATTCTTTTCTCTCAATTGTTCTTCATTGTTCTTTATTTTTCCTCTTCCTTTCATCTCTGTTCTTCTATTTTTCTCACCCAAATTTCGTGGCTCTTCCACTGATGATGATCATGGAAGGCTAAACAATCAATCAATCTAAGGATTCAGTCCAAGCAAGGAGAATTTGAGTTCTGATTTAGTATTCTAATTTTTGTGTGAATGTTCATCTTCTTCTTCAATTCTCTTTTCGATTTTCATGATTATGAATATGTTTAGGATTTAAAATGAATTAGGTTATAGATTTATTTCCTATTTTTGAGTTTTAATCATAGATTATTTGGATGATATTTCAATCTGATTTTTTTATTTCAATTGATTTAGGAGTTAATTCGATTGAATTGCTTCCAATGATATTGAAAGAACCATCATAATATGATCATTATCTGAGAACTATGATAATTTGCATTGCTTGATTTGGTGAATTGGATTGATATTCTTGAATCTGTTTTACAACATCTTTTATCAATTTTGTTAGTTTATGTATTTCTTCAATTCTTGTTTGTGTTTCTGTAATTTTTGTTCACTGTCTGCCAACTGTTTGATAAACCCCTTACTATTTATAAGTGGATTAAGTCAGGAACAAAATTGGACGGTATCTCTAAGTCAACCTAGGTTAATCCTGTGCTACAGAATTATCTTATTTTGTAACGCCCTGAAATTTCGATAACTGAAAATATGTGTTTGATGTATTTCTTGTATTATTCGATTATTTGATTAATTTAGATTAATTGGAATGTTGTGTGAATTATCCTTGTTCAAGTGGGGGGTATGAATGTTAAGTTATGTGGAGTTTGTTTGAGTTGCGTTGAAACTAAGTGATTTCGAGTTTGACCCAAAACCTATTTTGGTAAAATCACAATTCTGGATTGGTTAATCGTTGGAGTGCCTTCCAATTTTAACGGTAGGCTCGTAACCCACATATGTACATTTTGACTGTTGGGATTGACGGAATAACATCTAAAGCATGAGATATTAATTTTTCACAAAAGTAGTGAGATTTCAAAAATTGGGTCAGCCGCCCAGGCGAGCCAAAATTCTTTCCTTCTTCTTCAAAAAAGCCACCCAACCCCTCCCCCTTCTCCTCCACCAGCCACGACAATCGGTGACCGCCACGAGCCGTCGTTTCTTGTTGTTGAACCGCCGCACGAAGAGGAACACTTTAATCGGAGCGGAATCTTCAAAACTCAAGTCGAGGATTCGGTAAAGAACGAAGCTTCCAATCCTCCTTTCTTGGTTTTTTCGAGGTAACTGTGGTTTCCTTGCCTTCTCTTAGTTAGTATAAAGCGTCTCTTGGTATCTCTTGTGATTTAGGTACCGTTATTGGGTATCTTTAAACTTCCTTTGAAAACCTTTAAAAATGAGACCTTGTAAAAGTTTTATTTTTATAATAATGATGTCATTTTTGTGACCTTCTTTGAGCCTCAGCCACATTGGTGTAATCGAAATTTCAAAATGACGTCCTTTTGATGTGGACTTTCAAAACTCCATTTTAGCTCCTTTTTAAATTTGAGTGGGTATTTGACCTTGAATATTAATTTTGTCTTTGAAATCTATACTAAATTATCTTTGATTTGGTATATAGAGCTCTGAGTTTGGGACAAAGCACATAAACTTGAGAGATCTCAAAATGACACTACAAGGAACTAACAAAGGGATATAGATAGGTAAGGGAAGTTTATTATTTGGTTACAGTTTTTTATACCATAGTTGGGGGTCAAGGAACCCAATTATAGACTGTTGTGTGTTGATTTTCAAGAAATGCTATGTTTTAAACTAATGAGATGCAATGAATTTGTTAATGATGGATAAATTTGTGAATGATGTTGTTGTTGTAAAGATTAGATTTTTGGGAAAGGTCTTAATTACAGAGGAGACTCTGTCCAAAATTTTACAATATGTTCTCCTATTTAATTCTTTATTAAATTTTTAAATGGGCATAAGAGTTTATTTTCTATATTGTAGTCCCCCTCTTTAATTTAGAATTTTCCTAAAATACCAGTCTCGTGGTAATATGAATTGTGAATGAATGAGGTTTGTGTTGTCTGAAGACCTGAGGAATGTGAATCTCAGGCATATGTTATATAGATGTGAAATGCAATTATTTGTGATGTTGATGATGATATTGAAATAAGATTATGTTAATGATATATTAATATGAGATGATATTGATGGTTATGATGATGGTGTTGAAAGGAAATGATGTTGATGTTGTTGATGATATTGAAATGAAATGATATTGATGTTGTTTATGATATTGAGATTGAGGTGATATTGATGTTGATGATGACATAGATGAGAGATGATGTTGAGGTTAATGATGTCATCATAATGTATATATGTTGTACATGTGAGGTGTAGTGACCTATTGGATATCCCTGCGGGGAAGAGTTTACGAATTGTAAGCATTCCTGAAGAGAGAAAAGGATTGCTTAGAATTCTGGTCTCTATCCACGGTCAGGACATGGGGGGTGCAGCGACCTGTTGGATATTCCTGCGGGGAAGAGTTTACGAATTTTAAGCATTCTTGGAGAGGAGAAAGGATTGCTTAGGATTCCGGTCTCTATCCACAATCAGTGCATTGATGAGCCCATGTTTCATACTTCACAATTAAATGGAAATAGAATGAAGGCAGTGTGTACATGTGGTTTTTATGAGGGTAAAACTGTGGGTACCAGGGGGCGTATCACTCGGTTTGGAATTCCCTTGAGATTCTGGTTGATCACCATAAGGGGTGGGGGAATGACAACCAGTGCACAATAGGGTGACCCCGACAAATGACTGAATCATTTTCCTAAGTGAGAGACTATTTCCAATGTTACCACATTGCACGGTGAGAGTGGAGTCAAGTGCAAGCATTATGTTGAGCATAATTGACTTGAATTGTGAAAAAAAAGGATGACTAGTTTGTTGAGTGGGTGTTGGACTGATTGATTACTGAGAATGATTGTGGTTGTTATTGTTGTTTTCTTTATAATTATTGTTGTCTAGTGCTTGTTGATTTTGTATAATAAACTCACAATTGCAATTTTGTATCGTGTGGTTGGTACCAGTGATGATCACAAACTTTTGTTCGTGGAAGCAGATGAGCAGCAATAGGTGATATTGGATAGAGATAATTTTTGTTGGAGCCACCAAGCCGACGCGATAATGTTGGAATTCATTTTGGGAGAGAGTTGTGTTTTGTTATTAACTCTTTCTTAGTTGGTTCCTTAAATACTTTTAGGTTGGGCGTGTAAATTTCAGACTTAAATACATGTAAAAACTAAACTAAGTTCTGACATGTGAATGACATATAATGGTTCAATGATATATGTATATTTATTTATTTATGTATGTGTGCGATGTCTGGTGAGTGTAGTATCATGAAAAATTTACTCTCATTTTTATAATCAAATTAATAGAGTTTTCATTAAAAATTTAAATCACACGTTTAGAGTAGTGGTATCGTAGCGACAAGTCGGGTTGTTACATTTTTCCCCCGCAAGCTGGCTTCAAGCTTGGAAGGCTTATGTACTGTCCAGGGTCCACAAAATACATGTGACAAGCGACAACGTGGCACTCCAACACACATGTCAGCCCTCCATGTCAGCCCTGTATAGGAGCACGAACACTTTGCCCTTAGCAGCCGAGCTACTTGGCCAACAGGTTATCTCTAACTCCTCATTATTTGAATACTAACAATAATGTTGCAACCTCCTTATCAAGTGGCAGACACTCAATTATCTATAAGATACACATTATCTATGAAATACAATTATCTACTAGTTATTATCTACAAGCTAGTAATTATCTGCAAGGGTTGTTACACCACTAAAACTAGTGTTATGAAAACCGGTTCGGTCATTGACTCGGTCGAGGTAGTGGGTTACTAGGTCAGTGGTCCAACCGGTGGGCCAGTAATTGGCTCGGTTTGACCTGGTCTATATTAAAAAATTCAAAATTATATTATATATTAGTATATAACTAACATTATTTGATTAAGAAAAATTCATCCATAATTCCATACTCAAAAATTCAAAATAAGAATTAAAGTATTAAAATTGATAACACAAGTAAAGTGTATTAATAATAAAGAAGAGTGTAAATAACAACCGGTCCGGTTCCAAAAATCGGTCGAGTCGTCGGGTCCTCGTAAAACCGGTCGGGTTTCACCGAGCAAAGCCGAGTCAAATGCATGGCCGGTCTAATCCCCCACCAGACCCGGGGATAGCATCGTTTCCCGGTCTGACCGGCCGGGCCGAACCGGTTTTCATAACACTAACTAAAACAGTCCCTACAAACAAGGACCCACAGCTCCTACTCCACTCTATAAGTACCAGGTTCTATCTTACCCTTTTCATATCAAATTCTCACCCAACTCACGTACTTTCTTGAGCATCGGAGTCCTTTGTTTTACAGGTCCTCCCTCTTGTCCTCCTAACAAAGGGTATTCATATTCCGACGTGTGAGATCGTGGAGCCCACTTTGGCCACGTCCACCCTGATGTGGGCCAGCTCTAGAGTTTGGTAAGTACAAGTTGGATATTAATTTTATTACCATTTCTTCAAGGAATATCAATTCGATATTCTTAATCTGCTGAGATTTACTGTATTCGAATGGCTTTCACATTCTGATAACTCAAACTCTTAATCTTCATTCTATGGTTGTAGGCTTAATTTTTTCAATGAGTGAAGTTTTACGCGTCATTGATCTGCAAGAAAAAGGTGTTATATTTATATGATAACATGAAGCAATATGAAAAATATGTACTCACAACATAACTATAAAACATATAGTGCATCATCAAAATGGCATTATATAGAACTTTGATTTTTAAACCAATTTAAAATATAATTACACTAATATTTTTTCATGTGCTGCCACTAATTTGATTTGTATGTGTTGAGACCCTGCTTTACAAGTCCTGAGTAGTCGGCATGTACTGGAGACACGGTGCGTGGGTTAGTGGGGCTGCGTCAAGGTACGAACTTTCAGGGTGTCATTTCAGCTCCCGCCAGCTACCAAAGAGTCGCGCCTCCACTTAATGGAGTGCACATTTGATTTTTAATCACCACTACTTTGAATTTTTGCTCTCTCTTGAAACTTCCTTGCGTTCTGCTTACAATTTACGATTTTCCATTCTTCTCCAATTATCTTCCTCGCTTTAAGGTACTCTTTCTTTCCACCATGTCTATCATCTCTGACTTCGCCATGGGTATTGGCGGAAATGACTCTGGGGTTTGATTTAGCAACCCCTAGTGGAACGAGAGGTCATTCTAATCGGCAGCTTCTCCTCGGAGGAGACATGCCATGGAGCTTTTGATATTGAGTCCTCTTCTTCTGAGATGATGGTGGATTTGGTGGAAGTACTTCTCGCCTCTGTAGGAGGCGCGACCTTCTACTGCTTCTCTGGATAGGGAACCCGTTCTGGTCACCATGATCCTTCCCCATTCTGCTTCTAGGGGAGTAAGACGGAGTGGTGGTTGGAATGTTAGGGTTTTCCCCCGCAACAGGCGTAGCCACAATACTGTGTTGCCTTTGTCCCCTCCCGTTGTTGCTGGCTATGAGTGGGTAAAGGACATTGTTGAACAATCAATCCTCCATTCTTTATGCGGCGAGTGTCTCTGCTCTGAAGCGTCAACTGAAGTTGTCCAATACAGAGGACTCCTACAAAATGGTCATTCAGGCTTGTTGGAGTGACAATTTTCCTTTCTAAGGGCGGTGTCGGGTTGTCCGCCCTTCTTTTACATGTACTGCTGTCTCTTTAAGGTCCTGGGTCTGATTCTCCCCTGAAATCTTTTCAATGTGCTATGCTTGAGAATTTAAATGTAGCCCCCTCTCAGCTCCATCCCAATAGTTGGGCAATGGTGAGGGCCTTTGAGGTCCTGTGCCCCTTTTTTCAATGTACGACCCAGTGTGTCCATGTTTTTGAATTTTTATGAAATGAAGTTGACAGGGAAAATAGGCTGGTGTTCTTGAACAACGTGCCCAAGAAGCTGTTTGAGTTTGAATCGAATGTGTTTCACTGCTTTAAGGACCGCTTTTTCAAACTGACGTCGTGGCTAATGGGTTGCCACTGATGTTTAACCGAGACTGAGAATCTTGCTTCTCGTTCTTCTGGCAATCAGACCCTTCCAGGTTCAAGTCTTTTGACGAGGATCTGCTGACCCTAGTGGAGAAGGTTGACAATGCCATTTTGGAGCGTTGCCAGTCTCATTGGATGCTCGGGCCATCCTGTCTCTTCCTTCGACAGATGATACTCTTGTTGCCTTGGATGGTAAACTGTTTTACTTTGTCTTCTTTTTTGTCAAATGTTGGTTTTCGGCTTGAATTAAACCTTGTTGCATTTTTACTTGTTTTTTTATATATAATGGGTGACTTTGCATGGAGGCCCCTGGTGAAGCAGATTGGGCCTGCTCGTGGGACTATGTCACCTTCTTTTGTTGATCCTCATGTTCAAGAAGGGGTTAATTTGCTGCTAGGGTTGACCCTAATGATGATGAAGTTGTTGAGGTCTCCCCCAACGTGTCTTCCTCTATTTTGATTAGAAGAAGCATGATGACGGCGCTGGGGTGTCATGCCACAAGAAGTCAAAGGCCCCTCTCAGCCTTCGAGCTATGAAGCAGGCTGTAGGGTTGATGTCAAGTTCGGGTTGCCCTTCTGTTGATGGTTCGTAGGGTCCACCTTCAGCCGTCTAGGCTACCGTTGTTGCTCCTGCTCCTCCGACTTCTCCTTCCCTACCTGTTCAAGAAATTTACGTCCCTCTTCCTATTGCAGTTACGACGCCAGTTCCTTTGGCTACTCCTGTCGTGGGTCCTACTTCCACCACTATTATGCCTTTACTTAGTGTTGGTGTGACGACCACGAGCGCTCCAGAAATGTGGCATCCTTCTTCTTTAGCTTTACCATTACCCCCTCAGCTTTTTTGGCATCGGCGTCGCCTTCCTCCTCTTCTTTCCTAGTATCTCCCTAGATCACATCTACACTTCTCGTGATACTGATTCGATGTGCAGCATGAGATATAGGCCAGAGCAGAGAACTCCGACTGGCTTTGTGTCTTCTTTTGACAAGAACCTTATCCGGTCAGTTGGGATTCAAAATGTAACTAATTTTGCAAAGGTCTTTCTCCAGAGAAGTCTGGCTATTTTGGAGGATAATGGACAAAGGCACCAAGAAGCTTTAAGCAAGGTTGTGTCTTTAGAGGCTGAGGTTGCCAAGTGGAGGGCCACTGCTCGGACTATTTGGAGAGTGGAGCATCCCAAGATGGCCAACGCCACTGTCACCCTTGTTGAGGTTGTCAGGTCTAACCACCAGTTATCATCCAAGGTTGGTGATGTTCTTGCCATGAGGTTGTGCACAAGAATGGATGGTGACAAGGTACTTGGGCATTGTAAGGGCTTGCTGAAAGAGAAAAATGACGTGGCTCACAAAGTGAAGAAAACTGCACAGAGAAGGAAGAGCTTGCTAAGGTGGTTGTTGATCTCCAAGCCCGGTTGATGGAGTCAAAGTCCAAGCTGGAGGAGTTCGAGCTTAGGGCGTTGATAATTGCTATGCATACGTACATTGTACATTTAAATTACATAGCAATTATCTTCTATTTTTCTCTTTTAATGCTTCTTTTATGATTAAAACGTAAGAATTTAGCTTCTTCTGAGCTTTTATCCAGTAGATGCTAAAATTAATTGATTTATAATGTGTTGGTTGTATTTTTTGTAGGATTACACATCAGAGACTTGGAAGATGGATTGAGGATCTAGAGTAGCGCGCTCAACACGACAGGCTCGCCTAGCGCAACATGGCCGTTCAACGCGACAGGAACGCTTAGCGTGTGGCCACTTATCCAGCTAGACTCTAGAAGTGCGCTTAGCGCACACTTGCACGCTAAGGGCACAACCAATATCGAGAAACACAACTGAGCTGCATTTTGAAGATAAAAGAGAGGAGAAACATTGTTCTATTAGTTCTGCAAGCAAAGCAAAAACCTAGGGCACGAAGGAGAGAAGAATCCACTCCATAGGAGCTTCCTCTACACCATTGTTCTCCCATTCCCTTCCATTCCCTTACATATTCTCTTATTTTCCTTTGTTTTTGTGAGCCTCTCATGACAATGAGAGGCTAGACCACCTATTGTTGGAAGCTCAACAACCAAACACTTTTGATATAATAATTCTCAATATCTATTTAATGTTATTTTAATATTATTGTCTTTTTTATGAGTTTATTGTCATGTTTGTGGTTTGATCATACATGTGCATGTAGTGTTATGGGTTTTATGCATTGAATAATGTTTAAATCCTAAGAACTGGAAAAGAACATCTTGATAATCCATATCTAGGGATAGAATGATATTTTTTTAGCCTAGAAAATACATCTTTACTCTTAATGCAAATTATTACATGTAACTCTTGAGGGATTAGGAGTGAACATAGGTGATTTAGGATATTTCATATGAGGATATTTCGTACTCTATATCAACTGTCAACTCACCTCTCCGAGTCTTTCTGTTTCCTCTCTTGCTTATAAGTCTTTTCATAATTTATTTTACCTTGAATTTATATTTACATGTATTATCACTTGTAAATACCAAAAGTTAATCCTTTAATTGCTTATAAATTAGACATTTATGAACTGAGTACAATCACAGTCCCTGTGGACTCGACACTTGGATTTACCATTTGAATACTACTTGGACAATTTGGTGCTCTTGCCAAAGAGTTAAATGGAATCAAAGGAGAGGGAGGTCAATAAGGAGTTGGAGGAAGAGTTGTTGGCATTCAAAAAGGAAGTCATGGAGTAGCACAAGAAGGGCTTTTATAAAGCCGTCAGGCAAGCCGGGTTCTTTGCCAAGGATCTTGACTTGGGTCTTTTTGACCCATTCAACGACGTGAAGGATGGTGAACTGTTTGAGGTAAGGAGAAATGCGATGGGGCCAATATTTAGACTGTCATTTCTTTATATTTTTTCTACTGAATTTTGGCCAAAATGGCTTTATAATTTTGACAATGATTCTTCTTTTTTAATGCACTCTCCTTATTTGTTGCTACAATTCATTTTGTTGTGTGTCTTGTATGTTGTTGCCCTTTGTCTGTGCAATGCTCTGTTGCTTGTGGTAGTAAGGATAGGCAACCATGATGAGAGTGAGATCTTGGCGACATGGGAAGCAAGACCTTGACGAGTTTCGTTGGTTATTGTATGGGGTGAATAGTGATAAGCCCAAAGTATGCTGGGGAGTTCCTCCTTATATAGACCCTTGGACTTGTCAAGTCTTATGTGCAGGGCTATAAGGATTACCTTGTTTGACAGAAGTTATGAGGTGCTTGACACCTAGCCTCATCAAGAATTCTTCATAAGCCTGAGCTTTGAATTTAGTACCGTTGTTGGTGACGATGGTGTAAGGGAGGTCATGCCTGCATATGAGGTGTTTCCAGGTGAACTTTTCTACCTCGTTGGCTGAGATTTCTAGTAATTGCCTTGCCTCAATTCATTTGGTGAAATAATCGATGCTGACTAGTAAGAACTTGACTGTTTCTGGGACCTTTGGCAATAGTCCCTCTATGTCCGTCCCACACATGGTGAAAAGGCCGAGGGAAACTCAAGCTATGGAGGTTGTCAGAAGGGGTGCACAGAACATCGGCGAATTCTTGGCATCGCCTGCACCTCCTAGTGAAGTTGAGGGTGTCTGCCGTGAGTGTTGGCCAATAGTATCTGGCACGCACCACTTTGGTTGTTAAGGAACATCCAACGGTGTGAAGGCCACATATTCCTTCATGTAGCTCTCGCATGACATAGTCTGCTTGTTAGTTGTTCATGCATTTGAGCAAAGTTGTTGTTAACCCTCTTTTGAATAGTTCACCATCAAGGATAACTGTTGCGTAACGGCAAGTGGACCGATCGTACAAGTAATAATTTGATAAGTAGAGTATCGTCTCCACGAGGATTGATGCACAAATTTTATCGTAATTAATATCTTTAAATTGGAAAGAGTAAAATTTAATTGATTTATGATTTGTATTATGATTGAAGAATTTAAATAGCAAAGATAAATTACAATTAAAGTAAAAGATAAAGTTGGATTATATTTTAGAATTTATGAGGAAGAATTGTAGTTAAAGCACTCACCTTATGATTCCTAACTCCTTCACTTGGATTAATTACTAAATTAAATTCTAAATGTTCAGATAATATATTTTTCTATCAATTAGTTAAGCCCTAATCCCTTAGTGACTTTAACCCTTTAATTTAATTAAAACCCTAATTCCTTAGTGATTTCTCATAAAATAAGCATTAAGAAATACATTAATTATTCCGCAATCATACATCCCTATCCCTAGGTAATGTAATGATTGTTACTTTACTCTTGTCAAAAATTAAAGTTTCAATATCCCTATCGTCAACCCTAACCCTCAGAACTTTATTGGAATGATTAGCCCTAATAAAGATATAATCAATGGAAATAGAGTAAAATAAAACACTTTGGTATAAATAAAATAGGAATCAATCAATTTACAGAGAAGTTCACATTAGTTTTGGCCTTAACTACAAAGAAAGGAATCAGCCAGACACAGTTAAGAAAGGAATCAGCCAGACATAGTTATGTCTGACTCAATACAAAAGAATGAGAAGAATAAGCAAGATTAGAAAAGAAGAGTATGCAAACCCTTCAATCTTGTATCTTTCTTGAATCTCCTTTCTTTCTTCTTGATCTTGGAATGCCTCCTCTTCCTTGTTTTTGTCTCCCTGAACCCTTGTGTAAGTGTTCTCTTTGAACCCTTATGTTCCTATTTATAATTAGGTCATCCAAGCCTTCTTATCTTTTATTTTTATCTTATCTTTAAGCTAATTCGTATTTCCCAGCATCGTCCGTGCGGTTGGCACGAGATCTGGCGCGATCAGCACCAGCCTCCAGTAAGTGTGGTGCTATTGGCGTGGAAGTGGCGTGATTAGCCCCAACTCGCAGTAGCTTTGGCGCGATTGGCGTGGGCCTGGCGTTGATAGCGTGTTAGACTTTTGGCAAGCGTACCAATAGTCGTTGTAAGTTACAAAATTTATAAAAGTTCGTCTCCACAGGGACTTGTGCTACTCAGTTAATCCAAATAGAATTCAACAATTGAATAGTTATGTACAACGAGTATGGTCGAAGTTTTGATGGTTTTTACGGAAATAACGAAAGATTATGAAAGATTACGGAAGCTAATAAAACGATTTTAATTAACTAAAGAAAAGCGTAGGATCGGATTTCATCATTCATACCTCGGTATCCAATTAATATTACCATGTATAAATCATTTTCTATTATTACTGATGCACACATTAATTAACCTCGAATCGATTCCTCGCAATCGAGTTCTAAGGATATTTACCGAATATCAATCCCTCGCATATGAAATAAATAACCCAGCATTACAATCATAATCGCGTGCTATTTGCAATCTAAACGTTATGCTCTATTCCTAGCAACGTAACGTAAAGAGTAAAATTATTCAATTCAAATTCTAAGAGTACTTCCTAGTTAAACTTAAAATCCAATTTCATGAAACTAGTGATCAAGCAGAATCAAGCATTAAGAACGGAATAAAATTACCAATAATAAATAGAAAAGACTTATGCATAAATAAATATTAAAAGAGATACTTAAAAGTAGAAGATTACATCCAATCCTTTAAGAGAAACTAACCAAACATGGAGAGAACCTCCTTAAGAGAAGAATTGATGAAGGGCCCCATTTCCAGCAGAGTCTCCACACTAAATCTCACTTCTCTCACTTTCCTAACCTACCTAATACTAATATTTAAGAGCCTTAACTAAAGAAAAAGCTTGAGAAACAAAGGAAAGAGAGAAAATTGGATTGCAAGGGATGCTTTTGCCTTGGGGGGTGCTTGGGTATTTATAGTGGGTGATCTGCTCGAGTTCACTCGCCCAGGCGACCATTTTTGCCTTTGTTTGGTTGCTTGGGCGAGTTAAGACCAACTTGCAGCCCAAGTTGCACGTCCACTTGGCCAATTGAAGGCCCATTTGCAGTTGTTGCTCGCCCAAGCAAGCAAAATACACTACATTCACTCGCTTGGGCGAGTTAAAGGTACTTCCAAAAGGGTCTTTGGGCCTGATTTGCTTTCTGCACCCCCAGGTTTGCTGTTATAAGTCATTTTTGCTTGCTTTAAGTGTACGGAAGCTTTCGGAATTCCTCGAATCTAACAAAATGCAAAATATGATTGGATTAATCTTCCAAAATATGAAAACAACATTTATCCTAGTACTAAATACAAACTAACTATGTTTTAGGGCAAGTTCATAGATAAAGTTCAATGAAATCAAAAGATAAGTGTCATCATTGAAACATAATTTTAACTGAAATATGGCACTTATCACTCCCCCTAACCTAGAATCTTGCTTGTCCTCAAGCAAAGTGACTAATACTATAATTAATAGGAACATAGAGGATGAACATGCTTTGTAAAGAATCAACTTTTCAGAGTTATCAGAACATATTTCAAATTAGTCAACATCAAGAATTTGAAACAAAAGATGAAATTTTTCAAAACCAAATGAGATTATGATCAATTCACATTTCATTTATAAAGAATATAAGAGGAAACATGTGCTTGATTCAAATAGAGGAAAACCTCTCGATGGTGTATAATTCTCACAGGTGAGTGTTTAGTCTCAATTCCAACACTGACATGTTATAGATCAATTTTTGCAGTTCATTTCCCATCAAATCAAAATACATATTTATCATGGATCACTAGGACTTTTAGGGTTGGGCCTGGCTTAGAAAGGAATCTTGGTTTTTCTGGATATTCAAAAAGACC
>PYAF01002432.1:97176-109013 GCA_007407185.1 Glycine tomentella | reverse complement strand
TTCTGATACCTGAAGTAGTTTAGATTAGGCTCTTTTCAAATTGTCTTCCAAAATTCCTAAAAAGTACTGTTTAGGATTTTCTGCCCCTAATCATGTTAATGTATTGGCTAAAGGTATTCTATCCCATACTCAGAGTTCCATAATTTTCTAAAGTCATCTTGGTCAGTTTTGACCCAAAGGGTATTTTCGTCATTTCCCTAAAATCCTTCTGTACTATCTCTAGTTAACATTTTACCCTAATAGTTGACTGGGAATCCAAAAATTTGGGGTTTTACATTCTGCACCCCCAGGTTTGCTGTTATGAGTCATTTTTGCTTGCTTTAAGTGTACGGAAGCTTTCGGAATTCCTCGAATCTAACAAAATGCAAAATATGACTGGATTAATCTTCCAAAATATGAAAACAACATTTATCCTAGTACTAAATACAAACTAACTAGGTTTTAGGGCAAGTTCATAGATAAAGTTCAATGGAATCAAAAAGATAAGTGCCATCATTGAAACATAATTTTAACCGAAATATGGCACTTATCATGGCGCGAGCTTCCAGAAACAATGAGCTCCTTATTTTGCTTCTTTTCTTCCTTTTCTTGACTCCTAACATCAAAATTGCATGGATTAGTAATAAAATCAATAATAATGCAATTTATATCTATTTTAGCCTTTATTTGATATTATATGCTTAATTTCCTAACAAATTTAACCTAAAAACTACATATGCTAGCAGCATATCAATAACATATATAAATGTTGTTGTTCACATTTTGGAAGATTCATCCACTCAATTTCGATGTTTTGATAAGTATCAAGTGTATTTGTGGCATCCGAAACAATCAAGACAAGAGAAGAGGCAAAAAGGTCAAAAGAAGAATTTTCTAGAAGCCAAATTCGTCCAGTCTAGCAATTAGCTCGCTTGAGCGAGTTAACCTCTCTTCAAAGCTAAGTCACAACTCTCTTGGACGAGTAAATCATGAGTAAATAACTTGCCTGAGCGAGTTAGCCTTTCTTCAGCATTAAGTTTCAGCTCGCCTGGGCGAGTTCACCTAACCTGCTCCACATTTCCTATAAATAGCCATGCAAAGGAAGCCATTGGAAGGGTGTGGAACGTGAGAAAAAACTTGGAAACATAGAGAAAGGCGAAAGAATAGAGAAAAGGAGTGGAAACTCTGTAGAAACGGACCGGGGATCGCCTCCTTCGTCATGTCTTATGTTAACCTCTTGCTCTACACAATGATCGGCTAGTTTCTCCAAAAGATTGGACGTAACCTTTGTACCCTTTTGTATTATCTCTTTTAATATTTGATATATGTATGAATCTTTTCTACTCATTCTGGTGATTTCATTGTGTTGTTAATGCTTGATTCTACTTGATCACTAGTTTCATGAAATTAGATTATAAGTTTGACTAAAAAGTGTTCTTAGAATTTGAACTGAATGATTTTACTCTTTACATTACGTTGCTAGGAATAGAGCATAACATTTTGATTACAAATAGCATGAGATTATGATTGTAATGTTGGGTTATTTACTTCATATGCGAGGGATCGATATTCGGTAAATATCCTTAGAATTCTCGAATGCGAGGGATCGATTCGAGGTGAATTAATGTGTGCATCAGTAATGTTAGAGAATTATTCATATCCGTAAATGTTAATTGGATACTGAGGGTATGAATGATGAAACCCAATCCTACGTTCTCTTAAATTAATTAAATTCAGTTGATATGGTTGATTCCCTTTAAGTCTTTATCGGTGAATGTTATGGGAGGGAGACCTCGTGGCGATGGTATGTCGACACAATTGATGTTGATGTCCCGAATGGTGTGGAGATGCCTCTTTCGGGATTGACTAGACAACCCTTCATAGGAAAAACAACCTGCAATGGTGTTGATTACACTCTGATTTGTTGTGCAGGCTCGTTTTCCTATTCTTGCTAAGGTTGTCAGTCTAGTCTTTTTTGCTAATGCCTCTATCACCCTCTATCCTTTGCTTTGTCCCTTCTTATATCGGCATCGTGATTTCTATACCAGTCCTTTTGGTGTCCTCCGGGTCTTGCTCCTACTAAGTGATTATCAGGTCTCTTTACAAATTGAGCTAAATACTCAGCCTGTATGAGCTCTTATATTCTGTCTTTCAGGGCCCAACAATCTTCTGTGTTGTGACCATAACCAACGACGGTATCTACAGTGCTTAGTTCTGTCTAACCCGGGTCTTGGAGGAAGTGGCAGAGGTAGCTTTATGGGTACCTCTATGTTGAATGCCTCTTCAAGAATAGTGGTGTGATTGTTGTTAGGGGTGTAATGCTCACACCTGGTTCCCCTTCGGAGAGCCTGGCGCTTCTTCGGCTCGTGCCTTTTGTCTGACTTGTGTGAGTCGGTCCTAGTAGCTCCTTATTTTTTGTCTTGCTTTTGTTCGACTTCTATGAGTCGGATCTGGTACCTCCTTCTTTCTTGTCTCACTTTTGTCCGGCTTGTCGAACCTCATTTTTGAACCTGGACATCTCCTCCATTTGAATATAGCCTTTGGCTCATTCACGTAACGCATCCATGTTGTTGGGATGTTTTATGCATAGATTGTCCGCGAACTTACCAGGACGTAAGGCTAGCAGCATGGAGTGTAGTGCTACTTCAGGGTTAAGATTTCGGATCTAGACCACAATTCGTCCAAATCTGTCCATGAACTTTCAGAGGGATTCTTATCTGCTTGTCACAAATTGGCCAAAGCAATGGAAGTCATGCGATGTGACCGACTGGTTGCGTATTGAGAACTGAAACGCTCGACAAGAGTGTCAAAGTTGTCGATGGACCTTAGGGGAGTCCTTTGTACCATGTCAATGCTACCCCTTTGAGGGACATTGGGATGTGACAAAAAATTGTGTCATCGTTGGTGTAGAGAGTGGTTTCCAACCTAAGGGCAGGTCGACCTCCATGATACGACAAAAGGGTGTCAACGAGTCGTCCGCCCTTCATGGTGGTGTATGTGGGAGAAACTAGGATCGTCTTGGATGTTGATGGTGTGTCAGGGGTGTGATTCCCCTTACGTACGTTCATGCATTGTGTAGGCAGAGTGCTCGCCACCTTGGGGGCATCTCACATAAGCCTCCAGCTGGTCGTGGTCAGCCTTGAGCTTTCTGAGTTCTTCCTCTTAGCATCGCTCCATCTTCGCAATACATGTCTGGAGTTGGTTGAGAGTGTCGGTGTTTGTCATGGTTGTTGGGGGAGGATTAGAGCTTTCTAGAGGTGTCTCGCGTCTGAGGCCAAACCGTGTGCTAACCATTGGTGAAAGGGGTCATGGGGTAAGTTTTATTGCGGCCCCACAGTGGGCGCCAAATGTACTTACCAAAATCTGGAGCTGACCAATGTCAAGGTGGACGTGGCAAAGGTGGGATCCACGATCTTGCACATCAGACTGTGAGTATGCTTTGTTAGGAGGACAACAGGGGGTACCTGCGAAACAAAGGACTCTAACGCTCAAGTATGTACATGAGTTAGTTGAGAAAGGAGTGGAAGGGTGAGATAGAACCTAGTATTTATAGAGTGAGATGAGAGCTTTAGGTCCTTGTTTATTGGGACTGTTACAGTGGCGTAACAACCCTTGCAGATAATTCCTAGCTTGTAGATAATAGCTAGTAGATAAGCTATGTCTTATAGATAATTGTTAGTAGATAATTTATAACTTGTAGATAATTCATCACTTATAGATAATTACTTACCTGCCACTTGATAAGGGGTTGTAACATTATCAATAATATACAAATATTAAAGTATTTAGAGATAAGTTGTCGGCCAGATAGCCTGACTACTAAGGGCGAAGCGTCGTGCTCCTGTGTCACATCCATTTGGTGGACCATGGACAGTAAAAGTTTTAGTCCCTGAATGTTGAAAAAGTGTGATAAAATGGTCCTTCTATTAACTATAAATTGTTAACTCTGACAATTTTAAATGTGTGGTGCTTTTGGACCAATTTGTCATGAAGAAAGTCCACATGTGTTGCTGAGTCGGCATGACCAAATTGTCAACAGTAAGTTTGGGATCTTTATTTAATGGTCCTTCTATTAACTCTAAACTGCTAACTCTCACAGTTTTACATGTGTGGTGCTTTTGGACCAATTTGTCATGAAGAATGTACACATGGGTTGCTGAGTTGGCATGACCAAATTGTCAATAGTAAGTTAAGGATCTTTATAGAAAGGTTTTCCAGTGTGGAAAATTTTCTGTGACCATTAAAACTTAATATTTTATAATCTATGGCTGAGATTAATTTTTTTTTCTCTATTTTTCTCAAACTTTACCAATCTGTCCTTTCACTTCTCCTCTAAGGCTTTGTTTGGGAGAGAGATTTTAGAGAGGAAAGGAAAGGTTTAAGTGGTGACATCTCCTTATTTAAGAGTTTTAATTATTGAGGAAAAGGATTTGAGGATTTTTAAAACTCCTCTGAAATCCCCAAAAGTCTAAAAATTATTGTTCCCCCAATTTGGGAGTTTTTAGAAGGAAAATTAATTAAAATTATTATCCTACCCCAGCTACAAATTCAAAAATATATTAAAATATAATTTTAATATATTTTTACATTTAAATTATATAATTTTCACATTTAACATCTTATTAACTTTCTATTTCCTTCTCTTAATATATTTTTAACTCTCAAATAAAAAGAAAGAAATTTCCCTCATTTTTCTCCCTTTTCTTCCCTTCCCCTTAAATTTGTTTCCTTTCCTTTCTCTCCTAACTCCCAAATAAAGCCTAAGTCTCTCCCCCCTCCTTCACTTGCCTGCACCCAGACTATGAACCCTCTTTGTCGTCATTAGCAACTTCTTCATCGTTACCCTTTGCCAACATTGTAACTCCATCAAACTAGAACTCTCATCAGCCTGATCTGAACCCAACTCCCCGCGAAGCCTCCTTGTCCCTCGTCGTTGTGGACGCGAGCTGATTGACGACAATGGAAGATTTGGTCTCGTCCACTATCTCCCTTGTTCACTTCCTACGTTTGATAAACATCAATATGCTCTCTGCGTCGTCGCCGAAATCAAAAGCCTCAAGAAACATCCATTCCCAACGTCAACAAAATATAATAGATATTCAAAATTCAATTTTGGCTTACAAATTGATGTATTGTTGTCATTTTTTTTCTTTTTAATCTCGGATATGAACGTGTTTTCTTGAGAATATTGCATCTGGATCTGATTGTTTGGTTTTGAGGCAACATATTTCCTTGCAAGCTTTCATCATAGAGATTTTGTTTTTAGGTTGGTCCATATGGTGGAGTTAGAAGAATGAGTTTCATTATTATGAGTTTGGGGTTGGAATTTTTGGAAAATTCTAAAACGTGGACGAAATCGACGATGTTGGGACCTAGAGAAAGAGGGTGTCGATGACAACGACAAAGGAAAAGCTCGATGTCAAAGATGGAGCGAAGGTGTCAGTGACTTGGTTATAGAGCACTTTCACACTTCCTTGTTTTGGCAATACTGCATTTTCTTTTTCTAATTTCTTTCCGCTTGCAAGTTTGGATTTGGATGGTGGTGCGGTTCTGATGACACAATTGGTACCTTGAAGGTGCTGACTGCTTGATGTTGGCTTAGGAAGGAACTAGTGTGATGGGGTGATTTGGGTCCTTGGGGTTCAAGTTTGGCGCTGGAGTTGTTTGAAGCGTTTTTATTTTTACAATTTGTGCCATTTTTTAAATGCCAGAAATTATACTTTATTTTTTTTTTAATTTTAATTGATTTAGGCGGTTTAGAAACCATCAGAAAATGCAATTTATATTTAGAAGATGAAGACTTTCATGACAAAATAGTCCATTTACTTATTTGGCTCACAAATAAGTCAATTACTCGTTTGTCCAGTTGGGTGGCTAACTCGGCAACACACATGTACATTTTTTTATGACATTTTAATCAAAAAGCACCAAATATGCAAAATCCACCAAATATGCAAAATCATGAGAGTTAATAATAAGACTATTTTATCATATTTTATCAATATTCAAGAACTAAAAATTGTTTTTCAATCTTTTAGGGACTGAAATATCAAATATTGATACTTTAAAGATTTAAATGACTATTTATTCTAAAAAAAATACTTTTATTTTTATAATTTAATATTTTTTATTTTCATTCTTATATTTTTCTATTTTATTCTTTAAAAAATATATTTATTTTATTTTTCGTTCTTAAAATATTTTACATAACTTTTAATAAAAAAAACTTATTTAAAGGCGTTGAAGGAAAAAAGCAAAACAAACAAATCCAGATTTGTCAAGAAATCCAGATTTGTCGAGAAAGAGAGAGAAGAATGGGTGATTACCATTTCGTGTACAAGGATTTAGAAGGAGCTTCTACTCAATGGGACGATATTCAAAGAAAGCTCGGAAATTTGCCTCCAAAGGCACCAGCTTTCAAGCCCCCACCTTTCACCCCTGCTGCCTCTGATGATCAACCCAAAGACAAAACATGGATCGATTCGAAAACATCCGAGGAACTCGAAGACCTCGAAGACGACCTCGACGACGATCGCTTCCTCCAAGAATACAGGTTCTGTTTGTTGTCCTTTTTTTTTTCCTGTTCTGTCACCCACAAAGAATGATGGGGTGTTTCGTGGATTTTGAAGGGTTTTTATTAAGTGGGTAGGTTTTGTTTTTCCCCAAGGTGGTGGAGGATGGATGAAGTTTGAGTCTTTTCGTGGATTTGTTGGTGGGGTTCTCTGTGTTGCTTTATAGAGAACATTTGTCTGAGACTTGTATTTGGGTTGTTTATTTTCTATGTTGTTGAATACAATTTGGTTGGGAATTGTTGTGGATTTGAGATTTTACAGGTAAATTCATGCTTAGGAGTTCATTTAATCACCCTTTTGTTCATTCCTTTATATGCTATTGAATACAATTTGGTAGGAAATTGTTGTGGATTTAAGGTTTTATAGCGAAAAATGCTTAAGAGACTATTTTTCCTCTTGTTGATGACCGGTTCATTTTGAATTTTCTTGAAAAGTGGGGTTTACGAGGAAGCAAAATTCGGGGTGCGTGCGTGCGTGTATGTGTGTGTTAATTCTACTTGTCCTTAATTGAATCATTTTTCTGTGATAGGAAGAAGAGGCTGGCTGAGATGCAAGAGGCAGCAAAAGTATTGAGGTTTGGATCAGTGATTCCCATTTCAGGATCTGATTTTGTTCGAGAGGTGTCACAAGCTCCATCTGATGTTTGGGTGGTTGTCATCCTATACAAAGAAGGGTACGATTTAGGAGTTTTTTTCTTATCATCCAAGTTCTATAATTTATTTAGTATTTTAATGTCATGTTTCTTGTGGTGAAGTTTCTTGTGTTTTTGTTACAGGATTCCTGAATGTGGGTTGTTGATGCAAAGCATTGAAGAATTGGCAGTGAGATATCCTTCAACAAAATTTGTGAAGATAATATCTACTGATTGCATACCGAATTACCCGGATCGGAATCTTCCCACTTTGTTGGTGTACAACAACGGAGCAGTCAAAGGAAATTATGTGGGTTTGCAAAGTTTCGGGCGAAGATGCACTCCTGAAGGTATTTATGTCTCGGAATGCAAGCTTCATTGTTTCTGTTCTCTTACTTTGATTAGTGCCCATTCTTAAATTTTGTTTACTATTATTTTAGCATGAAAAGCATATTGATCCTAAATATTATAAAATTTGTTTAACAATTCCTTCTCGGAATTAAGAGCCTTGGTTTCAGAGGAGTTTCTAACCATAAGTGAGGCTTGCTTTTTATGGCACATCAGAACTAGTTGAAAGATGTTTGTTTTCATTGTGAATGTAATCCTGCTAATGATCTGCCTAATTAGTCAAATTTTGTTTTGGTCTATACTAGCATTTGGCCTAACTTCTTTGTGACTTTTCTTTTCCTTCAATGGAGAAGAGGAGAAGCTGAGCCTGACACTTTATATAAAAGCAGCTTATGTTTTAAGAAACCATTAAAAAAGGAAGCTTTTAAAAAGGTTTGTTGGAGGAGCTTATGGTCATCTTATGCAGAGCTTTTTTTTCGGGCTTGACTCTATTTCAAATCCCATCTCCGTCTTTTTTTCAAATTTCTTTCTAAACCAATTTAGAAACCTAAGCTTCTCAACCCAAAGACTCCCACTGCACTGCAAATACCCTCCTAGTTATCGGAGCCCTCTCACCACTGCTTTGTTGTTGTAGTGCGATTCATACCTAATGTACTGAGTTTTCCATGTTCTTTCATGTTGTTGTTTGATTTAATTTACTAGCATCATATTCCACGTCCTTGGTTGGTTTTATTCTTTGTTCCCTGTTTTTATTGTGCTCTTTAATGGTATTTCTCTTTCTTATTTTTGTATATTTGTGGTCTGTTATGCTCTTTCCTTGTCTCTATCAGTCTCCTTCTTTGGCTTTTGGTAGCCATGCCCAAGGTTGTCAGAATCGCGATTCTACATAGACTCGTGGAGACCTCGTAGAATCGAATCGTAGAATCGTAAAAATCTACTTCAGACAAAAAAAGAAGTAAATTACCTATATATAAATATGAAACAATGACATAACTAATTTTGTCAAATTAAATGAGTGCAATTATAAATAAGGGATACTAAAAAATTCAAAATAACAATTGAAGTATTAAAGTTGATAACACAAGTGTATTAATAAAAAAAAGTGTAAATAGAAATTACTTAAATTAAAACAAAAGTCCAGTTTTTAATATAAAAAAATGAGTCAGAAGGTGTATAATAAGCAAAAAAGGGGTGCAGAAAGCAAATCCATTATGGATCTGGCCCAAATACGAAAAAATTGCTATTCGAAACGACATCGTTCTTAAACCTAGTAGACTCGTGAAAAAACGTAGTAGAAATGCGATTCGACTCAGAATTGAGCGGTTCTATGTAGAATCGTGCGATTCTACTCCGAAAACGAGTCTACGTCCGATTTAACTCGCAGAGGGATAGTAGACTCGTAAAATCAGACGATTCTACGATTTAAATCGAGAGTTTGATAACCATGGTCATGCCAATAACATTAGGACTCCATTGTCTCATACTCTACACCCCATTCAATGCATGAGGGAATAGGATGATAAATAGTATTAAGCCAAATACTGACATTCTTTTTTTTTTTATTTTTAGCCTTTATGGAAATTACAGTTCATTAATTTATGGTGAGAAATTTGCCATTTTTTAATGATCATCATAGTAAATATATTTTATGAACATCTTGTTAATTGCTCTTACAGAGTAGGATGATAACTATAGAAACCAAGAAAGATTCTGTGTATACATGATACATTCGACAGAGAACACTTCAATTACTTGGTGGAAGCTTTAGCAATTTATTTGACCAAGATATAAGGTGCTGAATTTGGTTCCCAAAAACTTCTCTATACATAAATAGAAGTTCACATTTTTTAAGATGTGTCTAGCATTGGCGGGTATGGTATGATGAAAAGCAGGAAATATTATACTGCAGAAATATGGATCATGGTAAGCCATAAATTTAATTGATTCGTAAGTAGCCAGATGACACCCTTTGTCAAATATACAAGTGGGCATTTGATAAGTCCCAAAATATAAATTTGTCTGGGGCCCAAACGGATAGGAAATTTGGTAAATATTGTACTAGAAGAAAGAGAAATATTGTAAAGGAAGTCGGGGGGAGAGAGTGATAGGAATAGCAGATAGTGGCAGCTGTTAGGTGCAGTTAATGGCAGCTGTTAGGTGTAATTCAGTTAGTTTAACTGACTGTTAGTTAGTACTAAACTGAGAGGGCAGTAGTTATAAATAGGAGGTGGGTGCTGAGGAAAAGGGAGCTGGTAGCTCTGTAAGGAGGTGGTGATTTCCTCGAATAATCACAAAGTGTAACAGCAGGAGCTAGTCTCCAAGATTCAATAAAAGATTCATTCTTTTCCTTTTTTCATCTCTCTAAATCTGGTCCAGTTCCTATCAATTGGTATCAGAGCCTTCCACCATGACTCTCAGCTGCAAACGAGTAGCGCGGGTGGTGACGTCGGCATTGCAGTGTTCGCCCGGGACTAGTCAAAGGGCTAGTGCATAACCATCCTGCGTGGGCGCCGGAGCTGCGGAGCGTGGTGATGCTAGGATCCAATTCCAAGGTATGGGACTTGGAGGCCACATTGGAAGTATGGGATTCTAGTGTGGGGTTTATAGGTCTTGGGCTCTCCAACTACAATACTTAGCTTTTGTGGTGTGGTTCTCTCAAGGTTCTTATCAGAGAGAAAGCCTATAACCAGTTATTGAGTTGGTTATGAAAGAGTGGGATAATGGTTAGTGGGCATATAGCGTGGGAAACTGACAGAAAAGGCAAGGCTGAAGTAGGCAGGGACTTTTGGGAGAGAATATGTACTCTTTAACTTCCTATTATTTCCTGTTGTATTTTCATCTGCTGTTTCTTGCGATCAGGTTCTGTATCACTTTGGTACAGGTCCGAATTCATCTATAATACAGTGAATATGCAGTATTGCTCTTGTTATAATTTTGGTACCTATCACATCCACAAAGTTAAGCCACAAATTCAATTGATTCATAAGTAGTTGGTTACTCAGTCTCCCTAGTACACATTCTTTTTCTTCTCCTCTTGAGCTTATAGGACTTTACACTGAACATGGGATATCATTCTAGTCTGGCTCAACCAATTATGTGTTTATAGTAAAGAATATTCTAATTCACTGGTCAATGACGTCTTGGCAGATGTATGATACTATGAGATAAGAATAATTGAGATTTAAAAGGACAAGGGAGTTGTGTGTGTGTGTGTGTGTGCGCGCGCGCGCATATATAGATGATAAGAAAATAGGATTACTTGTTAAAGATTAGTAAGTGATTGATAAAAAAAATAGAAAAACTTGTTAAAGAAGAACATTAGTGATTGATACAGTCTAATTCTAATGGAATGTTTGATTTCCATTTTCAAAAATTGTTTTTAGTTTTTTCAAAAACTAAAAAATAGAAAAACTTGTTTGATGGGTAAAAAGTAAAAACTAATTCTTGGCTTGCTCTGTTTATCATTTTCTGGGTTGTCTTCCAGAAATTGCTGTTTGGGTTCTGTCCACCCAAGGATTCCATAGCTCATATCTGTCAAATTCACTGTCTTCCTCGTAAGAACTTATTTGCAACACAGCTAATGGTATAAATACATTCTGTGACGCAACTAAGGGAAATTTTTGTTGGAATGTCTTCCTCGTAAGAACTTACTGCTGCAACACAGCCCACTAAACATTTGCATGTTCCTTCTCTGTGTTCTCTCTGCATTTGATGTGAATTTATGCTAGTTATTTTCTCTCCATCTGCTTGCCATTGAGAAGTGAAAAGGGAAAGAAAAATCTCCTGTCTGTTTCTGTTTTTTAGTTTTTAAAGCATTTGATTTGGAATTTGGAAAATAATTGTCAAAAATAGAATTTAGATGATAAATTGATTGATAGGTTAAGTAGAATTGTTTCAGAAACAAACTTACCCTAAGTTTTTCTTTTCTTTGTTCGTAATTGTATGAAAGAACTTTACCAATATGGTAATGACTAGTGATCAAGATCAATTTAGAGATAGAGACATGTCCATTTCCTTATTTCCTGATTAAATTCTTTCAATATTAGCATTATTGTAATTTTTTTTTTACTTTTTTTAAAATTGAAAGTTTAAATATTGTATTTCAGTATTTTTAATATCATTAAAATAATTTTTTGTAAGTTAAATTATTTTTTCACTATTTTTTATTTTTAAATAAATGTACTTTTTCAATGGATCTGATAATCAGTTTTAAATATAACTAAATTATTTTTTAACCAAACAAGTTTTATCTTAAAAGAAACATATAAGTTAAAAAAAGTAGAAGAAGAAGCAAACGAACAACTACT
>PYAF01002432.1:71989-97076 GCA_007407185.1 Glycine tomentella | reverse complement strand
AAATTTTTTTTTTTTTTTTTTTTAGTTCTTATTTTTTGCTTTTAATTAAAAATTATGTATGTCATTGCCTTAGGATCCACACTATGTGCAGTTAAGGGGGAGGGATATTGTATGCAGTCTTACCCTTGTATATGCAAAGATGTTTTTATATTCGAATTTATGACCAACAAGTCACCAAAACTAAAACTTAAAAATAGCTTTCAAGTAAAAAAACAAAAGTAAGCCGAACATACTCTAAATACAATACTTATACTCAATGTTAGATATTGTTATTTTTGAGCTCTTCTAGCCTCCATGCCTCTTGACATGAAAATGGAAAAGCATGTAACCATGCCATTGCTGTCCTGCTAATCAAACTTGTAACTATTCCATGTCTTCCAGTAAAGTTTATAAGATCAGAAGCAGCATAGACATTATTTAATTTTTCCCTTATCTAGCTGAATTTGTGCCCCTTGATTAGATTTGTTCGTCCCTCATGGCAATCCTTCTCGTGTAGCAGTAATACTTTTCTAAACCTGTTGTTCCCTTGTTATCTAATACATTGAATTCTTTGCATGTTCGGGAATATCAGGTGTTGCATTAGTGTTGTGCCAATCAGATCCTGTACTTAATGATGGTCATAATGGAAAGGAGGCTATCATTGAAGGAGTCCGCAAACGGTTTATAGAGAAAGTTGTTGCTGATCATGAAGAGGGTGGTGATGATTACTCTAGTGATTAAAAAAATTTCTTGTCTTTGTTGTGTTGTTTTCTTTGGAGGGGTATGTATGTGTTTCTAACTTTCTTTTGGTCTCAATATTGCCTTAAAAAAAGACTAATAGTTCTGTTAAATACTTAAAGTATGTGTGTTGTAGGCTTTTCTTGTTCCTAGTAATTAGATGGTTTTGTCAGGTGTTATGTGTATCAAAGTGATTTTTTTCTTCGTATTTTTATATTATATGATTTTTATTGTAATCATAAAAATATGAACGTTTGTATGAATGAAAAGACCGGTTCAATCCTAATTGAACATCAAAACCTCGACATTTTTTACTTTTTACTTTTATTGTTAGTCTGGTTTTGAAAAAAATAATGATTTTAAAAACAAAATAAAGTGCATGAATAAGAAATATGAGTGAATAACTTTTTAAATGAGGGTAGAATACATGCGACTTGTACTAAATTCTTTTGGTTGGTTAAACAATTCTAACTAGATTTGGACTTGCACCTAAGATTATGTTTGATTAAATTTACATATTTTATATTGTAAGAAAGTTAAATGACTAATTTTGAATTATATTTTGTTAAAATAATATGTAAATAATTTGATAAAATATTAATTATATATTTGAAATGGATGAACATTTAAGTTAATATGAGAAAATGAATTCTAATCATTAATCAGCAGGGCTTGAGAAGACTTGCAATTGTGACATGGAGGATGAAGATAAATAAAAAAATAAAAATTATACTTGTTTTACTATTTTTTTCCCCTTCTATAGAGTTAGGCTGGAATGTGAAATAGTTTTTTGGTAATGTAAAGAAGTGAAATAATTTAAATATAATAACTCAAATAATTAAATATCTTAAACAACTAAAATATTAACTCATAACTAATTCAATTATTAAGTCAAAAAATTAAGACAATTGGAGTTATGAGGTTGGTGTAGTAGTTGAGAAGGAAAATTTAAGAGTTGGAGGGAAAAGGGGGAAACGATCATTTATTCGATTCTTTTTCGCAAATATTTTTAAATAAAAATAAATAAAAGAAATTAGCATAGTATGTGATGTAGCTATTGAAGGAATTTTTATGTTGCTGACATGTTTGTTAGATAATCCATGCCTTAAACTTTATATATGATAAATAGATTTGATACATATATTGGTTGTCTTTTATAACAAATGTAAGACTTAGACTAAAGATGAACTAATAGAGTTACAATTAATTCCAAATCTTCTTGAACTTATTCAAAATTTGAGTTTGGTTTTGTTTGGACGGTGGCGATTCCAGCAAATAATTTGTGACGTCTATGAAAAAAGACTCTCCCATGTCATTCACAAGGTTAAGGCAACAATGGTTGCTAATTATTTGATAACTAACAAGTGCAATGATTTTTTTTTATCACCACAATGTGGCTTTGCCTTGCACAATTACTTGGGTTGTTTTAAAAGTAATGTATTAATTAGTAAATTAAAACTTAGTGCAAAAGCCACAACATACAAGCCATTAAATGATGTCATTGTTTCTTAGATAATGTGTAAAAACAAATATCACAAGAAGGGGGTTGAATTGTGATTTTAGAAAATTTTAAAGTTTTTTTTTGTGAAAAATAAAGTTATCGTCTGAAGAGAAACTTTGCAAGACAAATAACATATTTTTGCAAAAACACTTTAAGACAATGGAAATAGATTTTGCAAAGCAGATAGAGTTTTCAAAACAAAACAAACTTCAAACCCTAGGTCAGTTTAAAGTAGAACAGATTTGAAAGCATATAAGACATAGAATTACATTTGTTTGTATCAACTTTTGAGACTACGTGAAGTTCATGGTTTACCACCAAGTTCCACTAACTTCAACAAGTTACAAGTATTAATCACTGTCACTATTGGCTCTACAACTCAAATCTACACCAAGCTTGTTCAACTCAATATTTTGTCTTATAAAGCCACCACTGGCTCTATACAAATTAAACATATTTGTTGTTTGTTTACACAATGACTAACTCTTAATCATCTTATAAACGAATATACAATCTTAGCATTTAGTCTTTTTTTTTCTCAAGGTGTTTTGAGATCTTTTTCGAACTATACAACAATTTATAAAAAGGTTTTTATAGAAATAATTTGAATGAAAACACATAGGTTTGTAACCATGTCTTCAAAGATTCTGGTATTTATAGGTCTTTTTCAACAAGTGCTCGTTGTCTCTAAATGGATAGATTTCATCACTTGAACTTGCATCCGAAGAATGTGGTCATTGGAGCATTAAATGCACGTACTTCTTCATGCCAGAAACCTCTCTTCTGAGTTTTCATGTTGATCACTATATCAAAAAATCAATTGCTTTAAGTCAAAGCAAGTGTATCACCAGCAAAGCGCCTCTTTTGGTGATATTTGGCAACTTCCAGATCTTGAGCTTCATTTATTCTTCATAGAATTTGACAGATCCTAAGAGAACGTCTCTATAAATGAATTCCAAACACATAGCAATAAATGAAGTCTTAATTAGTGTTATTGTTTCAATGTTGTATCAAATCATGATATGTCTCTTCTATCGTTTGATAATATAGACGTAGACGTAATAGGCACTTTCTGATATCGCAAAAGACATAGCTTTTAACCTTTATATTTATTTGTTTTTCAAATCAAAATAACTAAGGGTCTTGATTCATCTTAAGACAAAAATGTCTGCAATAGGAACAATACGATATTTTGTTACCTAAATCTTTTTAGGTCCAACAACATTAATAGCCTTAGACATCTGCTTCTTCTTATGGATGCATCTAAACTTAGAGTGTCTAGAGTTACCAGAGAAGTCACATTTGTCTGAATCAGATTGTGACTTGGAGGACGATACCCCTTTTTCTAGACCTAAACCAAACTTATCGTGGAGATATTAATGGAATTTTAAAAACATGGTTAATGTGTTTGAGATTTCCAAAAAATTACCAAAGTCTTTTGTAAGACAAGTTACTTCCTCTCTTAGTTTTTCAACTATAGAGTATTTGTCCGTCTTACTGGCATGGATCAGACTCTCTTCCAGAGTCTGGATTTTCTTTTCTAGAACTTCATTTGATTTCTTCAACTCAGTTTTTACAAAAACAAATGTTTTATATTTTTCTTTATACTTTTGCACTAAAGAGAAATCATATCACAATTCTAAAAAAGAACATCATAGAGCATATCTTCTTCATCGTTTGATGAAGCACTAGAAGAGGTATCAGATTTAGAACAAGTTTTTACCCTAATTTTTTTTTGTATCTGCAATAAGACAAATGTTAGCTTGTTCATCGTCTAAATTGCTACTTTTCTAACTACTAGTCATCCCAGGTGACCATCAGACTTTTCTTTTTCTTGCATTGGAATATCTTTTCTTCTTTAGTTGGGGACACTTAGACTTCTTATGCCCAGGTTTTTGACATTTGAAACAGATGATTTCATTGCTTTCCTCATTGTATTCTTCTTGAATCTTATGTTCTTTCTTCTAAAGGAGTGCTAGAACTTTCCTTGTTTTTTCATCATCTGTTTGAACTTTTTGGACATGAGAGCCACTTCATCATCTATGGAATCTCCATAACTATTGTTTGAACCATCAGATTTAACCATATGTATTTTAAGAGCTTTAGAGGAGTTCTTTTTTTCTTTTCTTTTCTTTGGCATATGATCCTGGTTCTTAAGATGAACTTCATGAACTCTTAGGATACCCGATAGTTCATCCCATGCTAGAGTTTTAATATTTCCATCTCTTCAATAACTGTTGTTTTTTGTTCCAACACCTTGGGAAAGTTGTCTAGGATCTTTAGATTTATCTGAGCTTTGGTGATGGTGTGTCCTAGAGTTTTATGACCGTTTAGAAGCACTTGAAGTCTTCCAAATGTTCATCCATCGATTCACCTTCTTTCATGGAGAAACTCTCATAATGCCTTATCAGAGTGGCAACTTTTCTCATTTGAACATTTTTTGTCTCTTCATAGTTGATGCTCAGTGAGTCCTAGATCTCTTTGGTTGTCTTTAGGCTACAGATCTTGTTATATGAGTTCTTGGACAGAGTACAACGAGTTTTTGTATTTATCTCTATTATAGCAAGGTCTGTGCTTTTCCATTCTGCTTCTGGTCTAGGAATGGTATGTTTTCATTTGTAATGATCAATTAGAGTCTGTATTGAGTGGACTTGATGTACATCTCCATTATGTCCTTCCAGTAAGGATAGTCTTCTCCTGTGAAGCCTAGTGGCCTCATGAAGGATGCTTCCTTAGCAATGAACTGATCGTTGTTGTTGTTATCTACCATCAGGATCTTTTTCCCTAGACATTGTCAGGTGCTTAACCTTTAGAGACTAAGCTCTGACACCAAACTGTAAAGGCAAATATCACAAGAACAGGGGTTGAAGTGATTTTAGAAAATTTTAAAGCCTTTTTTGTGAAAAATAAAGTTATCGTCTAAAGAGAAACTTTGAAAGACAGATAGTAGATTTTCACAAATAAACTTTAAGATGATGGAAACAGATTTTGCAACGTTGACAAAGTTTTCAAACAAAATTAAATTCAAACCCTACGTCAGTTTAAAGTAGAAGAGAAATTGAAGCATATAAGAGGCATAAATTTATACTAGTTCATCTTGACCATTGAGACTACGTCCAGTTTTTGGCTAACCACAAAGTTCAACTAACTTCAATAAGTTACAAGTATTAATTACTGTTATTTCTGCCTCTACAAATCAAGCTCTACACCAAGCTTGCTACAACTCAATATTTTTTGTTCCACCAAGCCACTATTAGCTCTATACAAATCAATCAAATTTGTTATTTGTTTGCACAATGATTAACTCTTAGTCATCTTAAAGAAGGATATACAATCTCAATACTTAGTCTTTTATCTCAAGATGTTCAACGTGTTTTGAGAGCTTTTTCTAACTATACAACAATTTACAAAATGGTTTTTACATAAAGAATTTGAATAAAAACACGTAGGCTCGTAACCATGTCTTCAAAGCTTTTGGTATTTATAGGCCTTCTTCAATAAGTGTTTGTTGTCTCTAAACGGATAGATTTTTTCACTTGAGCTTGCGTTTGAAGGATGTGGTTGTTGGAGCATTAAATACACGTACTTCTTCATGTCGAAAAACATCTCTTATGAGTTTTCATGTTGATCACTACTACAGAAAATCACTTGCTTTAAGTCAGAGCAGGTCTGTCACTAGCAAAATGAGTCTTTTGATGATGTTTGGCAACTTTCAAATCTTGAACTACATTTATTCTTCATAGGATTCAATAGATCCTTGGAGAATGTCTCTACAAAATGAATCTAGACACAGGGTGTAAAGATAAATATCACAAGAAGAGGGATTGAATTGTGATTTTTACTAAATTTAAAACCTTTTTCGAATACAACAAAGTTATCATCTAGTGAAGTGAAACTTAAGAAAATAGATATCACATTTTTGCAAGACAAATCAGACGATAGTTTTAGATATTTGTAAAACAAGCCGAGTTTTTCAAAAGCAAAGATCAAATTCAAATCTAGGTCAATTCAAATAATAGAAGAGAAAATAAAAGGAATAAGACATATAAAATTTATATTGGTTCATCTCAACCACCGAGACTATATTAAGTTCTTGACAAACCACCAAGTTTCACATAGAAAATAAAAGTATTTATCACTGTCATTTCTTGCTCCTTAACTTAAGCTTTACATCGAACTTGTTACAATCAATATTCTTTATCCTACTAAGCCATTGTTGGCTCTAACACAAACCAAAAGATTTGTTGGTTTGATTGCACAATGACCAAAACTCTATCATCTTACAAATGGATAAAGAATTTCAACATTTAGTCTTTTCTCTCAAGATAAACAAAGTGTTTTGAGAGTTTTTTTAAATTTTACAAGAATTTACACATAGAGATTTTCACATAAAGAATTTGAATAATGAACACTTCAATTCATACTTTATGTCTTTAAAGCTTTTGGTATTTATAGGCCTCCTTCAATCAAGTATATGTTGTCTCTAAACAAGCATATTTCCTCTCTTAAGCTTGCACATGAAGAATGTGGTGTTTGGGGCATTAAATGTACGTACTTCATGCTGAGAAACAACTTTTCATCATTGGCAAGTTGAACACTACAACAGACCACTTCCTTTTGCATTAGAGCAAGTCATTGCAGCAAAATGCTCATTTTGATTGTGGTTAAGGAATTTAAGAGTTTGGCTTCATGATTCTTATAGGTTTAACATCAGACGCAAACTTCACAAGACATGTTCTGATAGTGCATAAGATGAAACTTTTAACCTTTGTATTTGTTTACATCTAATCAAAATAATTAAGGGTCCCGATTCGTCTTAATACATAAATGTTTTTTGACTTAAAACATAACAATAAGTGAAGTCTTAAATGCCATTGTTTCCAAGTATTAGATCATGATATGTCTCTTTTATCATCTTATAATACAAATGCAAATGTATGAGGCACAGTCTGATATCGCATAAGACACAACTTTTTGTTGGATATAGGGGGAGCAACAAGAAGAATGAAGCTTTTGACTTAGAAGAATGTTTTGACCTTTTCACATGCCTTGAAGATTGAAATCCAAATTGAAGTGTATGAGAAGCAAATTTGTTGATCCTTACATTTGCATGCATATAATCATTTACTTGCTTAAGTGTTTTCATCAAAGAATCAAAGCTATTTCAAAAAAGATCTAATTGGGTAATGTTTTTGGAAAAATGTAATTTCACTGTTTTAATCTATTACTTAGAAGATTAATCGATTATTTAGTTCATGTTTATAACTGGAAAAACTTTAATGAATATATTAATCGATTACCAAACATTTGTAATCGATTACATAGTGTAAATCAAACATAATACATTGCTGCTTTAATCGATTACCATTTACTGTAATCGATTACACAAGCTATCTTGAAAATCATGTTTTCACTAATTTAATCGATTACCAAACATTATAATCGATTACATAGGCTAATTGAAAAAACTTGTTTCACTGCCTTAATTGATTACCAAATATTGTAATCGATTACACAAGAGGCTTAGATACAAAACTTCATTGCTTTAATCGATTACAGCTCAGTTTAATCGATTATCTTGTTCGTTGTGAAACCCAGAATTCAACCTTAAACACTTTAATCGATTAAGTGGTAATTTAATCGATTACATGGCTCGTTTTAATCGATTATTGGGTACGTGTAATCGATTACAGGTTGTTACAAAACTCTATTATAAATAGAAAGAAGGCTTGGCTTGAAACTGAACTTGAATACTTTGAAATTTCTGAATAGCCTTCACAAAGTTCTAAAGTGATTTTCTAAGTTTACTTACTTCTTGTCCAACTCCTTAATCCTAATGGGTATTGTATGATTTCTTGGACAAGATATTTCAAAAGAATAATAGAGAGCATGTTCTGAAAAATCTGTTTCCGCATTCATCCTTGATTGGTAACTCATATGCATTCATATTCATTGGATCATCAGGTTGTTTCTCTCGTTAATCTTTAAGTGTAATTTCGTCTTTGTAATTTTTGTTATTTGATGCTATTGTAAAGGATTCTTTGAAGCTTGTTCTAGAGTAGTGTTCTCTAAGGAAGAACAAAGTAGTGTTCTCTTGTTCTTGATCTTTAGAAGTCTAATAGGGTTTTAGATTTCTATTCTTTATCTAGGGTTGATAAAGAGAGATTGTTGTAAAGCTTGTAAAAACAAAATTTTATAATAGTAGAACTTTAATCTAGTGTTGATTAGAAGAAACTGGATGTAGCTTCTCTTGAGAAGTGATCCAGTATAAATTGCTTGTGTTGATTTTCTGATCTCTATCTCTTCAAGTAATCTTGTTCATTTATTCTTGGTGGTATTATCATTACTCAACAAGTTCTAGCTATTGGTTTCTTGTGCTAAGTAACTTGATTGATTAAAATCATTCTTGGTTTAAAAGTGATTAAGATCCTTTACCTCTAATTTTGTAAATAATTTTAAAAGACCATGTTTAAACCAATTCACCCCCTCCTCTTGGTTATTGTGGGTATTCCTATTGTTTTCACTTTTAATCTTTGTATTTATTTTCATCTAATCAAAATAATTAAGGGTCCTTATTTGTATTAAGACACAAATGTCTTTTGACTTAACATAATGATAATCCTATCGTGAAAGAGTTTTTCTTGTCTTAGTAAGTAACCAGAGTAGCTATTTTTATAGGTTAAATATCAATATTAAGTTCTTAACGTTTGATAATTAATAAATACATTCTAGAAACTCCTTTATTATCAAAGTACAATAAACTTATTAATATTTACAAGTTAATAAATATTATCTTTGAGTTTCCAGTAAGATAACATTTTACTTACATTTCTACTTTGTAAGTTTCAGTAGATAGTTTAGAATTACATGTTGATATGCATCCTTTAAGTTTTGGAAAAAAAACATGAGTGCAAAATTATTGATATAGTAGAAACATGTATGCTTAAGAAACAACAAACCCAATGAATCATACAACACAAAAAGAATGACTACACTTTGATTAGGTAAACTTCGATGAGTTCTACGGTGGGAAACCTTCGTAGGCCTCCCACCATTGGTGTAACAATGTGTCTTTCATAATTTCTGATTAAGTGATTTTAATTAAATTGCAAGAGTAATTAAATTTAATTTAAGTGCATGAAATAAACTAATTATTTACGTGGTGATGTCTTGCTTATTTTGTGTATGTTTAGTGAGTTTAGGCCTGAGCAGATGGACAACAATGTATGTTAAAGGGGTAGTTGTGCTCGAAGAAAGCTGGCTGTGAAAAGGAGAATGGTAAGAGTAATAAACCCATAGTTGTGAAAATCGGTTCGGCCCTTGACCCGGTCGAGGTAGTGGGTCAGTGGGTCAATGGTCCAAGCGTTGGGTCAGTAATTGGCCCGGTTTGGTCCGGTCTATATTAAAAATTTTAAAATTATATTATATATAAATATATAACTAATAGTATTTGATTAAGAAAAATATAATAAAAAATTTCAAATATTGAAGTATTAAAGTTGATAACACAAGTAATTAAAGTGTATTAATAAAAAAGTGTAAATAGTAACTACTTAAATTAAAATATAAGTTCAATTTTTAATTAAAAAAAATGAGGCTAAAGGAGTCAGTCAGCAATAAAGGGGGTGCGTGAAGCAAATCAAGGCCCAAATACAAAAACCCTAAAAATCCCCATATATATTATGTAGTGTCGTAGTGTTGCGCCTCTTTCTTCTTCTTCTAAAAATTTCCAGCGGTGCAGCCCCAATTTCTCCTTCTTTTTCAGATTCATGTTGCACCTCTTCACTTCAGCCCTGCGTTTGTTGCGTCAAACCACCATGAGCGAGGACCCCAAGCTCGAGCTGTGATGCCGGCGACGGAGATGCGTGCCCTGATGCGGTGAGTTGTGCTGTGAGCATGAGGCTGAGGAGCTAAGTCAGGCTGAGCAGAGGCGTGAATGAATGAATGATGAATCGATGAAGCGAATGAAGTGAACAACAGAAGCTATGTAATTTTTTTAGGGTACCAAAATGACATGATGAGGACCAAGAATTGCGAGGCCCCATGACAAGGGCAAGATCATAAGAAGCACAAGAAGCATTGGATCATGAAGTGAATTACTTCCTTTCTTAGGCATTGGGTCAACATATCAACCTTGCCTTGAGTCCAAACACCAACCCGGAAGAAGAGTTCAAATTACTCCAATTGATTCAAATGAGTGAAGAATCAAAAGACTGAAGAGTGACGAGCCTAGATGCCTCCAATGTTTTGAACATAACTTGAGTTCTAATGTTCGTTTTAGGCGTTCTTTGATGCGTTTGAAAGCTCTAAAGATTTCCTACAAGTCATATTTCTAGTCTCAAGTCCTAATTCTGCATCTATTATGTGAAAATGGGCCATGAAGTTCAGCACAAATTACATTTTTTTTAGTATAAGAAATATGTAACTGAAGTCCCACATTGGAGACAAAAAGGAGAGAGACACCACTTGTTGGCTATAAATAGCCATTCATTTGTCTTATGTACTCACCTTTGAATTAAATAAAAATTTTACACTTTTAAAAGTGTGTGAGAGGAAGTTCCTCTTGGGTTCTTGATTGGACCAAATATTAGTTATTATCAGAGGTTTCTATAATCTTTGTGACGAATCCCCACGGGACTTATCACTTTTCATAAGGTGTGGCATCTTCTTCCATTTCTTGTCTTTCCCGCCTTTTTATTTTTATTCTATTTTCTTTAACATCTTGTTCATGTTAAATTTGTTATTTTTGCTCTACACTTTTCTTCATATTGTCTTTATCTTTATTTATCTTCGTCAAACACTTGGCGTGCACCTTTTTCTTATGTTTACAATAAGCCTTTTCAAGGACGATTCTTAAAAACAATGAACCCTGTTTTGGTTCATATCATGTGGTATCAGAGCCCGAATCCTAGAATTGGCCAATTTCTTGTGTTTGTGTATTGTCCTTTAATTCTTGGTCCTCATCACAAAACGATGTCGTTTTGCGCGTCTGCACTTTATTTTCTTTCCTTCAACCTGGTCCGGGTCCTAAAACCCGACCGGGTTCCCCGTTTTACCAATAACTGCTCGATTTTACCCAGGCCAGGCCTGTTCGTGAGATAGCTCGACCCGGTTCCTCATCCGGTTCCCGGTTGGACCGGTCCGAACTGGTTTCGCTAACACTAAATAAACCCTTCCTTTAGCCTCACAATTCATATTTCATTTACAAGGGGTTTTCTTTCTCTTCTTCTCCAAGAGAGACCCAAATCCTAGAAACTTGAGGGTTGGTGTTGGTGATCAAAAAGGATCATTTTTCTCTCCCTTTGATGTTGTTTGGTTGAACCATGGAGTGGTAAGCATCTCTCATTCCTCCCTTTGACTCCATTTTCATTTTTCTCATGGAGCCTTCATGAGAGCTCATGAAAATGCTTTGTTTTTTGTTTTTTGATTTTGTTTGTGGTTGTTTTTGGAATTTAGGTGATGTTGATGTGATGGATTTGTTGTTGGTGTGGAGGAAAACTCCTCCCTTGAACCAAAACTCATTCTTTTCTCTTTCTTCTTCACAAAGCTCTCCTTTTGGTTTTATAGAGGTAAGGGAAGCTCACTTCTTTATTGATTTGGATACATTGTAGAGATAGAAAATTGTTTGTTGAAGCTTAAATCTGCTTTTGAACATTTTGGGTTGAAAGGAATGATTTTATTTTGATGAAAGATGATGTCTTGGCTTAAAAATCATAACATTTTGAAATTTTGAATCATTTTAATCATTTATATCATGTGGTAATTGATTAAAATGAGTTTCGGGGGTCAGTTTTTTGGTTTTGGGCTGTTTGAAAAAGTGGTATTCATAAAAGTTGTAGCTTTGGATGTTAGCTAACTAATAAATTTGGTCTTACTTACAAAAATTGTGTATAACTCTAGAAATGATCATATTAGTGAACAAAGATCAAGTTGTTTCTAATAAGTAAAAGTTTCATATAGATTGTAATTATAGGCATAGTATGCTTCCAAACTACGTCTTTGGGTAAACATAGAAGTTGGATTTAATCTTTGTAAATTTCAAATGAGACAAGAATCAACTTAATTGAGTTAGTATACCTTACATTATCATGTTTATAAGTTATGAAGGTCATAGGCGCATAATAGAAAATGAAAGAGATAGTTACCAAAAATTTATGAGATGTTTTGATACCTTAAACATGAAATGAAAAGTTGTTAAAATTGTATAGTGATGCATAATTATATGATTTGACTGTTCTATGATCTTATTGTTGAAAATATTATATTGATAATGAGATAATTATGATAATTGATGAATGTTTTGAGTTGTGTTGGTTGATTTCTTGATGATGATATGAAAATTGTTTAATGAGGTGAATGTGGTGATGTTGATAAGATGTTGATAATGGATGATAACATTGCCTTGTAACCATCCATATGTGTTGGAAGGGTTAGCTATGGTCTTTGGGAAGGTTTCTGTTGAAAGGAAAATGGTATACTTGGGAGGGTGAGTTTCTCGCTAGAACTTTGCCTCACTAAAGCGACCCGGAGGGTCTCGCCTAATGGGGTATCTTCCCAAGTACCACCCCTAGGTTTTGACTTCGAATGATGTGTCTGAGTGTTAAGAACTACTTCTGAAGAGGTTTAGTGACTTTTCAGTGTATATGGGATGGACTGTTGTTAATGGTGAAACTTGGATCCTTGAGAGCAACTATGAGTGAGATAGTGGGTATGAAGGTGGTAAGAAGGCCCTCAACCTAGTGCTGGAGGTTGTTAGTGGTGGCTAACAATGAAAGGGCCTATAGAATAGATGGGTAGTCAAACTCCTAGATAGGTTAAGGTCTTTGCAAGCCTTGTCGAGGTAAGCCGCTATCCACACTCATTCCTTTTTGATAAAATCATACTTCCTCCGTAGGGTTAATTCGAGTCGTCTTGAATGGTCAAGGTGTGACTTTGTTAAGGGATGTACTTGATTTATTTGAGTCCTTCTTTAGTGTCGATGATTGATAAACTAATGATAATGATGGTGTTTGATAGATGAATCATGGTAATGATGATTGATTGACTGATGATGATGGTGTATCATGATTTACCCTTGATATGATGGTTGATGAAATGATGATTATTATGAGATAAATAAAATTTAATTAATATATAAACTACCCTAAGTTGCATATATATGGTTGCATTACAAAAGAAAATATGATTTAAAGCTCACATAACATAATTTGGCAGGAACACAGGTATTTAACAAACTTTTTGAACTCCTCATAGTATGAGTAGTTCAAAAGAATTATTTAGTTTCCATGTTACCACACTTGTAAAATAAATAAAGGTATATTAGTATAGAATTAGATAAATTTATATCATATCTATAATAATAAATTTGAGAATCCAAATAAAGATCTAAAGTACACATGTCATTTAATAGATATTTCTCAAGTTTTGGATGACACATATCATCACACTGTATTTCTTAGTTGATTGGTTCGGCTACAAATCACATTTATGTCAGTATAATTTAAATTCAAATTAATATTAATAAATCAATTAATTAACTAATTAATATATTTTTGGGCAAACAAATCAATACTAATAACTTTTATATAATGAATATATGGTGAAGATAGTTTAAAATTAGGGTTTAAAGAATAACAAAGATAAAATGAAAATAAGATTTTAGATATTATTTAAAGAACACTATGTTAGATACAGGGGGAGTTGGGAGTTGGAGATGTAAGTCTATCAAAGTAAGGCTGAAGTATTTGGTTTGAAGTTTTAGCTTTTTACATGTCCAATCAAATTGAAGGCATTTGTGATTTGTCTAAGTAGTTTAAGTACATTGCCTAGTGATCCTTGCATTGCATTTGCATAATTCATATTACATGTATTCATATCTAGTAAATAGGATTAAATGTTTGCATTTGAAAAGAATATCTCATGGCTTTTGGTTTTGGAAAAATCAGATTGTGTATTGCTTTAATCGATTACCATTCTTATGTAATCGATTACATGCTTGTGTTTATTTCTGGAAAAGTCATGAAGAACACTTTAATCGATTACCACTCTTCTGTAATCGATTACCAAGTGTATTTTACAAATTAAGCATGCCTGCTTTAATCGATTACTACTCATATGTAATCGATTACTAAGACTTATTTGGAAAATAGTCTGGCTGCTTTAATCGATTACCATTCATATGTAATCGATTACATAGGCTTAATCCTCACCTGAGCTTGTCTACTTTAATCAATTACCAGTCTTCTGTAATCGATTATCAAAGCTTACTTTCACATATCATTGACTGCTTTAATCGATTACATCATGTATTAATCGATTATCTTGTTTGTGAAAGATTTTCCGAAAGCTCAAGAACATATTAATCGATTATATTGTAGATTAATCGATTACATATGTTAAAATAATCGATTACCTTAACAGATTAATTAATTACATTCTGTTAAATCAGTTTTTTATTTAAAGCTTTATGGGTCTGCACTTTAGAAAAAGAGAGTTACAAGTTAAGAACGAACTATCCTTTGATATTGAGATTAACAAAGAGTTCTAAGTGCATTCAAAAGAGCAAGATACTGATTTACTAAGAGAAACACATCTTGTGTGAGATCAAAAGGTTATTGGTTTTAAAAATGATGTGTTTGTGAGAAAAAGAGTTTTCAAGAAGGATATGTCTGTGCATTGACATTCATACAACCTGGATTGATTGGTAACTTAGTTCATTCATTCAATTATCTATTAAGGATCACAGGTTGTATAGTTCTTGAATCTTTTCTTTTAGAATTTCTATTTACAAATTCTATGGTGAAAATCATGTAGTTTATTTCAAGCTTTCTAAAGTAGTGTTCTTTAGGGATAAAGATCTGAGTAGGGTTCTCAGTATCTTTGTGATTTGTTTTCTAATAGTGTTTTAGAATTCAGTTTCTTTATCTAGGGTTGATAAAGATAATCACTTGTAATTGTTTGTAAAAGAATACTTTTGATTTAGTGAAAACTCTAACCTAGTGTTGGTTGGAAGACACTGGATGTAGCCTCCATGTTAGTGAGGTGAACCAGTATAAATTGTTGTGTCCTATTTTCTATTCTGAATATCTTTCATTACTTTTATTTGGGTGATCAATATGTAATCAACAAGAAGTAGTTCAGACATTACATGCATTATAAGGTATTTCTTGGTTGAAAGAAAACTTCTGATTTTGATTAAGGGTGATTGAGTGATATGATCCAAGTTTTAATTCCACAAATTATTTTAAAGAAAGCTTTAAATTTAACCAAGTCACCTCCCTCTTGGTTATTTGAAGTGTGTTCATTGTATTTTCACACTAATGATAGAATGAAAATAAGACTAATAAACATGGGTATAAGATAAACATTTATCATTTTTATTTTTACTTTTTGTCAACCATCTTAATTCTTAAGTGATATTTTATTAAAAATATATCTATTCTGGAAGTATATCTCTGAAATTATGAAGCATAGTTCTACAGATACATTTCTAGAATAGGTATATATGTAATTCTGAAAAGATATTTCCACAAAGTAAAAAAGGTATACTTCCTTAAGAAAAAAGATATAATGGATAATTGAGATGTAGAAAAGGGTTATGGAAATGTACTTAGAAAACATAGAGGTGTAAATCATAAAAGCCAAAAAGTAATTACCATATCTAAATTAATGATTTACTGAGCCCAATTGTCGATGATAGTTTCAATTTGAACTCTATAGAGCCCTTAATTTTTTCTTGAAGAGACTCATTGTAAGTCATATAATATATTTTTTTTCTTTCTAAAAATGTAAGTATTTTTTTATTCTAAAAAACGTATGTACTGTACAAGTGCATAAATATCATTGTTAGAAGAAATATGGAAAGGGGAAGAAAAACGAATGCACGTAGGAGACCGAACTCATACAAACACAATTCCTATCTATATCAACTTTGGTACTGTACTTAGAAAGAGAGGTGCAGCAAGGTTAAAAATGGAGAAGGAAGATTAGATTTAGACACTTTTTTTTTTTTTTTCTTTTACAAGAGACGCATTTGATATTGTAATTCCTGTTATAGGGAATGATGAATTGATGATTGATGAAATGACATTTTGCAATTCAGGGTCATAACAAAAATGAAGTCATTTGTTTGTTGGTCCCACCTATTTTACTCCTTTTATCTATCAGTGAGAGAAATAACTTCAGTTCATAGTTCATACATATTCAGAAAGGAAGCAGATTAGAAGCACAAACAAGTAATAATATGTTTAAATTACAGTTTTCTGACCATGTAAATTGAGTTTTATCTACAGATGATATCATAATATGTTCAACAATAATATATTTGTGCTTGAGCATAATTTTTGTTCTCAAACCATGATTTAAGTTGAATCAATGTGTTTCTTTCCACTTTGTTGTAGGACTCGTCCAAATCACCTTCCACATTCAAATACAAATGCAGAAATCTCTTAAAAGCAACATCTAAGCTAAAGATAAAATGGAAAATACATATAAATACCTCTTATAGATATATAAGAACCTATTGAAGTGGTGAGGGCATGAGAGATGGAAAAAACTAGTCTTAATCACACAACTACAAACTATATATGAATAATCAAGATTGATTTTACTTAAAAATGATCTTAATCATCCATTTGAGATTAAATAGTCTAGATTAATTTTTCTTATGCTCTCACACTATAGCCTATATACATGATTCTGTGATCATGGAAATGCAACGGAAACATGGGTTTCCCATATCAGAATGTGAAGATTTAAATACTGTCATCAGTCACCTATTTTACTCAGAAATAAACAGTAAGCACTCCAGTTAGTATAAGGAGATAAAATCAATCACATATAACAGCAGCAATTGGCAAGTAGAGCTAACCAGGGGCAGTGTCATTCATGTAAAAAGACCTGGTTACAAATTGTGAATTCAGGAGTTAACATGCTCTAAATCACTCCAATACAGCTTAATTTCATAGGGCATGAAATGTATTTTGGTTTCAGGAGCTAGCTATTGATTGATCATGTTCCATTATAACTGCAACTTTTCACTTCACATAAATGGGCAGCCATTGCGCCATCGATACCCCCAAAAGCAAATATCATGAAGTTGAGAATCTTCTAACCTGAAACATTGCCTGAAAGCCTCATTTTTCAATATCTAATTGAGCAACTTCGCTACTATAACTAGAATCCTAACTCACTTGCATTTTCTTCATTTTCTTTTTCAAGGCCTCATCAAAATTGCTGCTTGACAGTGAAAGAACCTGGTTCAGCAGTAACTTCACTCCAGATTTTTTCTTAATTTCAAATCTAGGTTTAATCCTCTCCTCTAAATTGTACCCAAAATATTGAGGGAACTTAACCAACTCAGATTTTGGGTAACCTGTGGTCAAGAAGAAATCCCATTTTGGAATCAAATTTTCAGTCAAGCTGAAAGTATACAAGGCTCCATATCTTGAAATCATGGTCCCAATTTCTTCCAAAGTGTATCCCCTCTCCAAGAAAAATTCTGTTACAGGCTTTAGATTGGTCTCAATGCTAAGACCAAAATTTTGTGGGCATCTGAAGAGAAGAATGCCAACATCAACCCCCAAAGAACGGAAGTACTTAGCCGTGGGTCGGAGATTGTCCTCTACACTGTAACTAACAATATTGGGGCAGCGAGTTAAAATCTTACCTATACTCTCTTCTGAGAGGCCTAATTCAAGGAGAAAATCTATGCTTTCCATCACTTTTGGCCTGCTATAAGTTAGCAGCGCTGGGAAGCGATAGATCACCTTTGGCCATTGGTCTTTGTCAACACCCAAAGATTCAAAAAACTTCATGGTGGGTTTAAGGTTTTCAGATAGACTGATTCCACATAATTGAGGTCTTTTAGTGAGGATAGTGGGAATGTTCTCTTTTGGCACTCCAAGTTCAAGAAAAAACTCAACCACTGGCTTAATTTTACCCTCCAAGCTATAGTAGGCAAAAGATGGGAATCGTCTTGTGATACTCCTAATCTGCTCAATATCCATACCAAGTTCCATGAGATAGACAATATGAGGGCGAAGATTTCCACCATTGGGGTCTGTCTCACTCACTCGAGACACAGCTTTAAGCTTCTTAGAGTCTAACACTGGATTAGAAGGAGGAACCGACACAGCTGATTTATCCTTACCAGGAGGATTTGGATAGTTTTCCACTACATCCACTAGGATGTCTCCATGCTCTTCAAAAAGAGATTCAAGATAAGGGATAAGTGCATCCCTGATCTCTAGAGTTGTAAGCTCTCTCCCTGTCCATGTCAATAAACTGTGATTAGCAGGATCCAATGTGGACGAAAGTAATGAAATAGTGTAATTAATTGTTGTGACAAACCTGCGAGATACCAAGATTTGTGTTTAGAGTGAAGCCTTGAGACAAGGTGATCAATAAAATGATCTGACTTCTTGCTGGTTCTAGCAGCAATTGCATTGCTCAAACCTTGTTTCTTCAAAAACAAGGTCAACACAGCCTTGGCTTCTTCCTTTTCTGCTACTAATAGAGTGGGAGACACCACTTTTAAATTCAATGATCCATCTATGCCTGAGTAAAAAACAGCACCATGAAGGTCTATACTTATTAGAATAGTACATAAACCTCATGGCAATCACAACATTTAAAAATAAATATACAAAAAGAAAAAAATGCTAACCAGATTTTGCCTGGCAAAAGAAGACCTTTGCAGGAAAAGGAAGTTGAGCCCTGATGTAAAATATTCATAAGAGGGAAAAAAGTTCAAGTTTCTATAATATCAGATAGAAGAAAAACAGAAAACAGATATAAGAGATTGAAAATCCTAGCATCTTCTAATAGACAGTAAGACAGAAAAGAAAAACAAGAACATATCGGTGTAGTCAAAGTTGTTTAGGGTACATTTGGATAAACAACTTAATTAAGCACTTGTTGAATAAATGCTTCTCATATAAGCACTTATGTATAAGTTGTTCTATAATTGAAGAGAAAACAGGGTTATAAGCACTTATGTATAAGTTGTTTTTATATATAAGTTGTGTTCATAAGCAATTCGAAAAAGCTTATTTAAATAATCTGAAAACAACTTATGGATATATCATAAGTTATTCTTGTCAGTTCTCCTAAAGATTTACACAACATAAGAAAAGTCTGTTGTAAACAAGCCTTTCCAAACACACCCTAATGGCATTTCGAAGAGCTTGTTTAAGCTTGTAAAAATGGCTCTCTTTTTTAATAAGATTTCACAGGAAAGTTCGTTAGCATAAGTTCATTTTAATATGATTCAAATCCTCCTACAACATCCACTTACTAATCCTCTTGCTAAATATAAAAAGTATTGATATTTTCATGTTTCTAATACATTAAATACATAAGAATTTTTATTTAATATTTTTTAATAAATTATGAGGAAGATTTATTGGAAGATATATGTTAGACCAGCCAGCTGACTCCTCCTATGATCAAGAGCTGTTATGCTTATCAGTTTGTTATGAGCTTGAAATGTATTTCCTTGAATTGTAGATAGCATATATCAGGTTGTTACTAATTTTAAATCTAAAAGTGCTGAGTCTTATCTTTGTAATCCTTCTGTATATATATACACTTCCAAAGTAATAGAAAAACTGAGCCATTATTATTCAATTCTCTAAATGGTATCAGATTTGCTCTAGCTTCACAGCATATCGATCCTACCACTAAAGCTCCCACCTCTTCCGCATCATCCCTCCTTCACAATATACCATTATTCTTGTTTGTTCATCTTATGTAAGTAACCAAAGTTGTGAATAAGCTCTTACAAAACAAGTACTTTACCCAAACCCTCCCTTAGACAAATCTTATTTGGCTTATGGCAAATGATCAGAATTCACATAGACCCAGAGACCCCACTTCCTCCAATTCTGCATCCACAAACACAAATACACCCCCACAAGCTCATTAAGCCCATGAGTTCCCTCCTCCCTCTTGATTCTCTCTTTTAGGATTTTAAAATTGACAGAGTAAACAACATGAAAAATTGAACTAGAGATGAATACTGGGCATGCATGAACACACATAGTATGGAGTGAAGAAAGAGTACCTTGTGATAGTGTTAGAGAAAAATCCAGTGCAACGAAAATGGTGGGGTGGTTGAATTGAGGAGAAAGTCTTCATCTTAGTAAGTTTGAGTTAGTGTGATATCACTGATATCATATCATATGGCAAATGAAAAAGAAAGGTTAATTTTTCATTGTATCACTGCGTGGACAACAGACAATTGAGGTTCGACAGAATCACGAGAGATAAGGTAAGATAGATATTGGCCACGTGTGAAATACCTAGCATATAAAGGATATATAGATAATGTCATATGATTCGTTTACTATGATACTGCTATATATATATATATATATATATATATATATATATATTACATTTTTATCTTTTTGATATTACTTACTAAGGTCTGGTTTGGGTAATTTTTTATTTTTAGTTTTGAAATTTTTAAAAATTAAAAACAGTTTTCATTTTGAGTTTTTAATTTTTAAAAAGTTAGTTGCAAATTGAAGATGAATAAATGATTCAATTATTTTATCTTATTTTGTTTCATTATGAAATAAAGGTGGTGGACTTGTAGGTAGTGGTGGTGGTGGCAGTAAGGTTAGTGGGGCTGGTGATTGTGGCAATAGAGGTGGTGACGGTGTTGGGAGTGGTGGTGACTACGGTGGTAGTATAATGATGGTGGTGGTAGTGATATGGTAGTGACACTGTTAAAAAAACTAGTTTTAACATCGCTACGTTAACATCGATTTTTGATAAAATCGATATTAATAAAAATGCAGTGGCATTTTTGTAAATAAGTGAGTTAATTAACATCGGTTTTCAGAAAAATCGATGCTGACAAAGTTATGCCTTTTTATTGTTTATTAACATTGTAATGTACAAATATATTGTTTAATTTGAAAGCAATATGTCTGTGAAGATTTTATTTAGTTGATAGTACATGTGGGCTTACTCTTCATGTAAATTGTTGCGAAGCCCCTGCTGCCACAGATGTGTTTATTTCCATGTTATCTGGTTGTAAGCACTGCTATGCGGCACCTTGACACTTGTTGAGTTCCATTAGATCTATATGTTAGCTTAGAAGGATTTTGTCTTTTGATCCTTCTGTTGTGTTTTTGTGTAAGTCTTACCTATGTAGCCCATTTGTTTTAAACATAATTGTTGTGGACATTTTGTTGGAGTACTAGCTCTTTTGGTATAAGATTAGGCTTTAGCTAGGAGGTGAGCGACTTGGTTTGTTTATCTTCTTACTAAAATCACAGCTGAGTTATGAATTAAACTAATAAAGAGAGTCTTTACAATTTTCTACTAAAAGACCAAACTTTTGAGTCTAGGAAAAAAATGTTGGAGTGAATGCAATCATGAAGTTGTTTGCAGTCAACGTGAAATGATTTTTTTAGTATTATGATGTATGTTTTATGTTACAAAGGATTCCAAGTTAAATGACAATTGATCTTTATTGCTTCCAAGAGTTAATCTGAGATCCTTGACTTACGAAAGGAAGAAAAACTTTAAAGAGTAAATCTTGGTTGTTGTGAATGATTGTGGGGTCCATGTATCCATGTTCTCTCTCCCCAAGCTCATGCATTTGTATTGATGTGGCTGTAGAGTGTAGAGATTAAAAGAGTTAAGTTCATTAAAATCTCTGTGAAATAGACCTTAGTGTAATTGTCAATGACATTAGAGTAAATGACCTTTTTTTTTTAAAACTGTGATATAGTTATAGTTTCCTATATCTGAGTTTGTATAATTTCTTTTTTGGTTCCCCATGTCATGGCTCACATGACAAGTTCCCCAAGAAGTTGCTGCTTTTGTATGTTTCAAGACTGGACTTGCTCATCTTGAGTTAAATCATCTTTCATCTACTTTATCATGCTTTGCTGAATCTTTTCTTGCATTAGGTAAAGAATTGAGACGCAAAAGTGATATAAAAGTTCAAGCAACAATCTGTGCTCAATACAAGATAACAATCACTCTTCTTTAGATACTATTACTATTCTTCAATTTCTAATGACATGTATAGAATGGACTCTGACCTACAAGTAAATTAGGTAATTTAGCTTGTGTTTGTCTAGGCCATAATGCAGTGTTGTTGTAAAACTTTAGTAAATTAAGTAATTTATGCTTCATTGGTGATTGTTTTGAAAATATGAATGATAGTAGTAGTGACTTATGTAGGCTAAGACTCACACCAGCCCCAATTCTATCCTACAGATATAACCTTTGTCACACACCTATTTTTGTCCTAGATACAGTCAACCACATTAGTATTTTATTAAATTGTGTGTGTGTCGTCTTTGAATATAACATCTTCACTGTTCAACATCATTTGTATGCAGTTGTCCTTTGCCTATTTGCATTGTCATCACGAGATTCATTGTTGGAGATTGTCATTGACCATCATTTCAGGTACTTACGAATGTCTTTCATATTTTTAGGTTCTATATGTAATGCATGCTTTTGTAACTTGTTTTATGTTTCATGTTCATTATAAGGGAATCTTAGTTAGGTTGAGTTTCTTTTCTTAAATTTGATGAAATTTCGGTACAATGCATTTCACTTTGTTCTCCAGGTGCATACTTGACTGTGGTGGAAATCATGTCACCGATTTCATGTCGTGTACTTGGAGATCAAAGCGAAATGCTGCCGAAATTTCATCAAATTTTAGAAAACATACTTAACCTTTACATATAAGCTATTGTAAAAAATGTCTTCTTAAATGGGATAGGGCTACACCTTGAATGAAAAAAGTGAGGTTTTCATGCATGGAATAACTTTGTGAGTATCATAGAGTTATTAATTAGATGGATTGAAGTTGGGTGAATGCAAGTCGCATGACAGTTGAGTATGAGGAAGGCGTTGAACATTTCTTGCAATTTGCCTCCGAAAAAGTCAATCAGATGTGGACGGAAAATATTTATGTCCTTGTCTAAATTGTTTGGATGGGAGGGAACAAATAGTACTGGTAAGTTTGAAAGCCCCCTATGCGGAAAAGCTCTTATAACGAATAGTGAGAACTGTGCCAAAAGTGAGTTCTGAAGAAAGATTTCAGACTATCAGTCTAAATAGCAGTATGTAGTAGTTGTAGTCCGTCTGCCAGTATCCGTATCGCCAAACACTAGACGATATACGAGAACATCTTCTGTGTGATGGGGTTAAGAATAATTATACAACATGGATATGGCATGGTGAATTGACAGACATGCAGAGGGGCTTGCAAGCTGAACTGCTTGATGTAGACATCGGAGATTGATTAAAGGATATGATTCACGATTTGGGACATGAGTCATTTCAGCAAGCACATGCCCCTATGTATGATACATTGGAAAATGATTCAAAGAAGCCGTTGTATTTAGGGTGCAAAAAGTCATTGACACTATTGTCAGTGGTGTTAAATCTAGTTAATGTCTTGGCCAAATATGGGTGGAGTGACAAAAGCTTCAGTTCACTGCTTCAGGTAGTTAATAAGATGCTTCCATATGAAAACACGTTGCCAAGAAGTTACTATCAGGGGAAGAAGATATTATGTCCGATGGGTATGGAGTATCAGAAAATTCATGTATGCTAGCAATAGCGGTGTGCGAACCGATGATTCGGGATTTACTTTGCTATTGTGCATGACAAAAATCCCTGTTTAGTGTCCATCCCTTACTTTGAAGTCATTGATGACATCTGGGAGCTTAATTATGTTAAATTCACGGTGTGTGTTTTCAAGTATAAGTGGGTTGATAGCAATAGCGGTGTGCGAACCGACAATTCGGGATTTACTTCGGTTGATCTTAAGAAGGTAGCTTATCAAAATGAACCTTTCATCATGACAGAACAAGCTAAACAAGTGTTTTATGTTCAATATCCTTATGATGAAAGGTGGTTAGTGGTATTACATGGAAAAACCATTGGTCTTTGTGATAACCCCAAGTTATGGCGTGGTTGGCGTCAGAAAACCCTGTAGAGGGTGTGGCGCTGATAGCGCCAGGTCTGGCGCTGATGGCGCCAGGGTCTCTGGAACTTGACGTTCAGGGCGCCAAAGTCACGCGAGGGGCGCCAGAGGTTTTCCAAACCGCGCGGGTAGCGCCATAGGTGGCGCGGATGGCGCGCGTAGTGGCCTGGAAAACCAGATTTCATTGGAATTCCACGCGACCAACGCCAAGTGCGGCGCTGATGGCGCCATAGGTCAGGGGAGGCATGGCGCGGATGGCGCCAGTCTGGCGCGGGTAGCGCCAAAGGTTCTGGAAGTTGACGCTGGGGGCCTGGGAGTGGCGCTGGTGGCGCCACCTAAATCGCCATATTGGCGCGGTCAGCACGGGAGCTGGCGCGATCCGCGCCAGAGCTCGGGCAGGCAATAAAACAGTGGACAGTCGCGTTTTGGAGGAAGAAATCTTCTTCTTCTCCTCCCTCTCAGCCCCAGCCTCCATTAATGGTGAATCCAAGCTTCCTAGGACCTCATATGCTAGCCTAAACACTTCCCTGTGACCTAGAAACGTATTTTAACTGATTGAAAGCTAAAATCCTTCATCAATTCCTTAGATTTGAGCAAAATCCAATCCCTCAGAGAAACCTCAGAAACTTGAGTGTTGGCAAGGACCGGAGGCGTAGAATGGACTGCAGAGCTTAGGAAAGCTGTCCTCCAGCCTTTTGGGTCACCACTGAGGTAAGAAACGTAAGTTTCACCGGTTGATTTTGGATTTGGGAAATTCATGGATTTTGTGAATTATGTTGATCTGGGGCTAGTATTAGCCCAGAGTTCTGTTGGGAAATTTGTTTAGAATTGCCTAATGATGAAGGAATAGCTTTCAGTTTTTGATTCTGATGACTTTGGATATTGGCTCTGTGAATGCATAA
>PYAF01002432.1:50214-66269 GCA_007407185.1 Glycine tomentella | reverse complement strand
TGATGGGGTGAAATCTCTGATGTAAATGACTGTACAGAACTATGATGATATTATATGAAATGGATTTCCTCCTGTTTATATTGTGTATGTATCTGATCTGTCTATGTACACTTATGAGAAACTGGATCAGCAGGGGCGTGTATAATGTGCCATATATGAATGCTTGTTGTTTTTTAAGTAAATTCCATACATAATGAATCAAGAAAAATGATTCTATGCTTCCGCTGAGTAATATTTTATGTTTATTAAGCGCTAAACTGATATTATTAATGTTAACGCACCGGAGGCCTACGGGGTGTTACAGTCTTAATCTTGACAATGATGATTCAACCGTTGATACTGGACCCATTCATTACTCAACAAAAATGCCTAACATCAATAGAGAAGAAGAAGTTGATGACGTTCATGCAGGTGTCGTGGGACCCTACTTTGTTCGGGGTGTATAACGACCACTTCCCGTTGTACATAAAGCATGAGGATATTTCTGAAATAATCCATGGTGGTCAATGTTTGAACATCTCCGTTTTACAGTTGTGGATTCTGTAAGTCACTTTACATTGTCTACCATTACATGACTAATTGTTTTTAATTCATGCGTAATTGACTTTATTTTCAAAACAATAGCCTTCCACTAAACCGAGTAATCTTTCCTTATATTCTTTTAGCTCTGACCCACGGTCCTGTGATCCAGTATGTTCTAAACCTCTCTGTCAAACTCTTTTCTGAGGACGGGAGGGGCATGCTTGTCTTTTTTAATTTTTATAAAATATCATCATCTATATGCAATGATGCAACATAAAGGATGGTCACATGAACGGGAGCGGACGATTCCCTCGTCTCTCCCTTTTTCGATGCCAAGTTAGCATACTGCTTTTGCTTTTTGTTGAGAAAGTCAAAGAAGCTCAGTTCTTTCTTCTCCCTAACACCATACTCTATTCTTTTCCTCAAGTCTCGACGCATTCCCTTCTCTCATCGGTAACATCCCACACAGAAAGAGCAGGGCTTTTTTCGAATAAGCCAATTCATTTGGGACCCCTCTTCCTAAAAATGTAACTATTAAAAAAACTCTCACTATATTTGTCAATATCACCTAAAATGAAACTATCAATACAGCCTTTGCTCAATTTGGCTCAAACCTTGATGTTGCGACTCAGGCATTACTCAATAGAGGTGCAAGGCTTACAGAAGTACTGAAACAACCTCAATATGCACCACTTCCAATTGAAAAACAAATTCTAGTCATTTATGTAGCTGTCAATGGATTCTGGTCAGCAAAACAATGCCATCTGTTCTGAAAACAAAAGCCTCTTAGCGCCCCGGGACGGGGGTGGGGGACACCCTACACGCAGATGTGTTATGTCTACAATCAGATATTGCCTCTATCTATGGATTCATTGAGCCATAGTCCATAGAGAGATCTGGGCAATCACAATTTGAATCCGAAAACTATCTTAAGAAATGGATGCAGAGTTCACAGAAAACATGTCTATCTTGCAGCGTACTTGAATGGGTAAGTAAAACTGTACAAATGAATCAAAATAATGTATGAAATATAATAACTTAATGTTCTCCAATGCAGTGCACATTGACAACTGGTCATTATATGTCCTAAGGACAATGTTGTCGTGTGGTTCTGTTTGTTGCACAATAAGCCTGATAAACTACCTAAAAGGGATTATTAACAGGTAGGTTGTGATTTGTAACACATTTACTTTATTATTTCTAAGACACGAATATGTTAATTGTATAATATGCATCTATGTTTCTCTTAAGCAGTGCTTTGAAGGGAGTCCATGATACTCAAGGAACTAAATCAAAGGCTACTACTAAATGAATTGCGGTTAAATTAAGTCATTTAAATAATGGTTTATGCCTTCAAAATAAATTTTATTACTATTTACACTAATTTCCGTTTTAATTTGACTATGTTATTGAATTTAGGGTAATAAGTAAAAAGGAAGCACTTAGTGTGGCTATTATGTCATGCATTGGATGTCGACGATAGTACAAGGAGGATTCAGGGATAATTGGGACATTGTAATTTTCCAATTCAAAACTATTTTTATTTGGTTATACTCGTTTTCATTTATACTTATTAAATTATGTTTTATTATGTCATGCAGTATTTTGTTGATCAGAGACCACTGTAGCCCAAGAGATTTAAGGCAATCCGACTTCAATGGGCTACATTTTGTCTCAGAGTTAGGAATAAAACATTAGCTGATTAGGGGATTTTTTAGTGAAACAATTGTATAGTTTAAAATTATAATCATTTTATGTATATTGACAGTACTATTGAATTTACTTATTATTCACATACGATGGTAATTTGTACTGAAATTTGAAACTGCCTGAATGTCTGTTTTTAAAATTTGCATGTTAAAATTGGGTTAAATTAATAAAACAGAGAGCATATTAAAAAAAAAACATCAACTTTTAGTAAAAATCGATGTTAATTTATGTAACAACATCGATTTTTACTGAAAATCGATGTTAATGTGCTGTGGCAACATCAGTTTTCTATAAAAACCGATGTTGTTACATCACAATAACATCAGTTTTTACTGGAAATCGATGTTGTTGTGATGTAACAACATTGCTGAGCACATGCAACATCGGTTTTATGTAAAAACTGGTGTTGTTACATAAATTAACGTCTGTTTTTACTTAAAACCGATGTTGAATTATCATATTTTAACATTTTTTTCTTTTATATCTTATTTACCGACATCGATTTTTTAGAAAAACTAATGTTGTATACTTTTGTTAACATCGATTTTTAAAAATCGATGTTAACGTCAGACTTTTAACGCCTGCGATTTCAACATCGGATAAAAATCGATGTGGAAAAGCCAAAATAACCAATGTTAAAAGCGTATTTTCTAATAGTGGGGTAGCGGTGATCATGGTGGAAATGGTGGTGGTAATGAAATAATGATGATGATAAGAGTGTCTTTTTTAAAACCAAACCAAATTCAAAAAAAAAAAATATTTTTGTTTTAAAATAAATGTAAAATGTTTCAAAATTAAGTTAAAAATTATTTCAGTTCTATTTTTGTCCATACATTTCATTTTAAAAATTACATTTGAAAATTAAAAATTAAAAACTTTATAACCACACTACTAAAGAAAGCATTTTTTACGACGCGTGTTTAAAGATGATCATTGACAAATCGTCATCGTTTGAGTACTGGTGACATTTTTGTAATTATTTATAATTTTTTAAAGACGATTCTTACTAAACTGATTTCAAACATGTTTTCAAAGTCGATTTTTATTAAAATTGTCTTTAAAATTGAATACACAATGTTGATTTTAAAAATAACCGTCCTTGACGGGTTTATAATTTTCGTGTTCCACGAACTTTTGCTCATTTTCAAAACTTTTCATCTCCCGCACCATTCCTCTCCTCTCGCTCTCAGATCCCTAAATCCAAACCCCAAACCCCTTCCCCTCCCCTCCCTCCACGTCACCCCTCCTTCCTCTACTCCCTCAACCTTAACAGCGTCGTCCACTTTGCGCGGAAGAGAAGGAAACACAGAGAATCGTGGGCTCAAATGAGGGAAGTTTAAGCGGGATTCGACCTAGTGGAAGAACTCCAGGGCTTTGAGTAGGCCCATGTGCTGGGCTTTGTAGGGGTCGAGGTGGGTTGCGAGGCCTAGGAGGAGGGTGTTATTGCGAAGCTTGTGGTGTTCGAGGTTGAGGTTGTGATTGCATTGACGGAGAGGGGTGCGGTGGCGAAAGTTGTGTTGGGGGCCAATGGAGTGAGGGGATTGGAGTGTATATCTGGAGATGGAGCGAAGAACCTCCATGACAACGTTGTTTGACCATGGAGGGGGTGACGGTGGAGGGGTGGACATCGAATGCAAGGTCTTTCATTACCAACACCAAGGCTTGGTTTGCAAGGTGTTTTGGGAAATGATGCATTGAGTTTGTGGCAATCATTCATAATTCACTAGCAAGGATAAAAATTACGAAAACAAAGTCCATAATCCCTCTTCAAATTTCTTTTATTGAATTGAATAAAAGGTTATATTCTATCATCTGTACTGTGTATTTTGAATCTAGTTGTGCTTTGGAAGGCTTTATCACATATGGTAGTGGTAGGTTGGCTTCGTTTCATGTACTTGTATGATTGCTGCTTATAGCTTTTTCTTTTTTAGTTTTTAAAGTTCATGTAATGAATTAAATTCACTTTCTTGGAAAACTTGTGATTAATCCTTATCGAGTCCTATATGTGAAACTAAATAAGGGTTAGTACTATAGGTTTTATGAATATATCAAAATCATGTTTATTAACCTTTATATATTGATTCTCTTACTATGTGCAGGGTGTTTGCTTTGCTGTGATGGACATCAACAACTCTGCTATTTCATGATGTTGGTTTGATGGATGAGCAGGTTGAAAAAAGGGTTTGCTAAATTATATATGAATTTAAGATGATAATTTTCATGATTGATGTAAAACCTGTAAAATAAAACAATGTTGCAGCAATATATATATATGACTTAAGTCTATGTTGATTTTCTCTCTTCACAGTTGGCAATATCATGTATGACTAACATTAATTTCTTATCCACTTTATTGTTATAAATTATAATGATATATATTTGTGTTTCATTGTTTGTGTCTCTTGCATTCTTGTGCTTATTTAGCTTTCTCTGAAACCTGGTCTACTGTATGTATTGCTTATTTATATATTGGTTTGTACAATGCTACATCTAATTTATTAACCTTTATATATTGGTTGAGTTCACTTTGTACACTTTTATTCTATTTTAAAAACAATTTATTTATTCTTTTTAGTATGTAAGTTTTATTGTCATCCGCGTCATTCATTTCATTGGATGCTGGGTATTAAGAGATTAGGAAGCTACCCTTGGTAAGAGTTTCCATAAATGATGTGTCTTTGTCAGAACTTGCAATAAATGCTTGTATTGTTTTTGAAAAATTACTATTCAGGGTACTAGCAGGCCCACACACTACCATGTTTTGTTGCATGAGATTGGCTTTTCACCTGATGATCTACATGAGCTTGTACAATCATCCTCTTAATTCTTTCCAATGTGCTCTACTTGAGCACATGAACGTCGCCCTTTCCTAGATTCATCCTAGTAGCTGGGCTATGTTAAAGGCTTTTGAGATCTTGTGTCCTTTCTTCAACATCCAACCCAGTGTGTTGGTGTTCTTGTACTTTTTTCAGATGAAGTTGACAGACAAGATAGGATGGGTTTCTTTGAACAATGTGTCCAAGAAACTATTCGAGTTTGACTTGAATGTGTTTCACCGATTTAAGGACCGCTTTTTCAAGGTCCGGGCTGTTAGACTCAGGGGTAGCAAAAGAGGATCCATGAAACTCATGATCTTAGACAATGATATTTAGGTTTTTTGCATGTCAATTCAATTGAATGACATTTGTAATTTGTGTATGAGTTTGTCTAAGTTGATGCCTCCTATGATCCATTGCATAAATCTCTTTCAATATTGTATCATGAAAAACATTCATGCTTTTGCATTCATGATTTGCAAAGCAAAGTTTCTTAAAAAGCTTTTCTGAAACTCAAGTTTTTCATAACTTCATAAAAAGCTAAGTGTTCCATGTTTCAAGTCTTGGGAAAAATGTTTTTTCACTGGTTTAATCGATTACATTGCTCATTAGTTTTCCAGAAAGCCTAAAGAACACTTCAATCAATTGCTTTGGACTTGTAATTGATTACCAAGTCGAATTAATCAATTACATAAGTGATTTAATCGATTATAACTATTTTTCTATAAATAGTTGATGTTTGTTTGCACTTGGAACAACGAATTTTGAAACCCATTCTTTTGAGAGAAAAGTTACTAAGTGAATTTCAGTGTATGACCCACAAATCCTCTGTTTCAACAAACATCTAGAAACCTTGTGAGGATTTCCATTTGGGCACTTGCTAAAGAGAAAGTTTTGGAGAGATTGTTTTGAAATTTCTATTAAACCTTTGGTTCAAGATTATTTAATCATCTATATAAATTTGCATTGGATTCCAAGCTGTATTTATCCTTGTTACATTGTTGTATTTCTTTAAGAAATTATGTGTTTGTAACTTGTGCAATAACTTATTAGAGTTTTTCTAGAATAGGTTTTCTAGAGGGAGATTAGAGAATGGTTATTTCTCTAAGTCTTGATCACAAAGGATTTATAGTTGTTAGATGCCTTGTTCTTAGTCTGGGATTGATTAAAAGTGATTGTAAAACTTGTAAGAATAGATTGCATATAGTAAGATCCTAGCTTGTTGGTTAGGAAACTGGATCTAACTTCTTTTGAATTGAGAAGTGAACCAGTATAAATTTTGTGTTGTTTTTTTCTTCTCTAATCTTTTCTCTGGGTTATTGATTGTCATTCATTGGTTCAACTCTTTCATAATCAAAAGAAGCAATCTTATTGTAACTACATTTCATAAAGGTTGGAGGTTGATTGATCAAAGGCATTCTAAGTTTGATTTGCAATACGATCCATTAAATTATAATTTTTAAAGAAATGTTTAAAAGGACAAGAAGAACCAATTCACCCCCCTCTTGGTTTGTGTGCTACTCATATAGTTTTCACTGGCTACTGACATCGTGGTTGATGGGTTGCCGCTGATGTTCAACCGGGATGGAGAGTCCCGCTTCCCGTTCTACTGGCAATCTGATCCTACCAAGTTCAAGTCTTTTGACGAGGATTTATTGACCCTTGAAGAGAGGGCAGACAAGGCTATACTAGAGTAACTGCTAGCTTCCCCTACTGTTATGACCAATGTATCGGTCTCTTCGACTAACCCTATCATGGCTCCTTCGTCCACCACGGCTACACCCTTATCAAGCATTGATATGGCGAGTACTAGTGCTCCTAATAAGCCGCCTCCTTCCTCTTCAGCTCAGTAAGTTCCTCCCTCTCTTGTACTGGTGTCGACGTTACCTTTTTCTTCTTCTTGCCACAACATCTCCCTTGATCACGCCTATATCTTGGGTGATACTGACTCACTGTAGAGCATGGGGTATAAGCCAGAGCAAAGGAATTCGACTGCTTTGTATCTTCTTTTGACAAGAATTTGATCCGGTCAGTCAGGGTTCAAGGTGCAATCTACTCTGCCAAGGTTTTCCTCCAAAGAAGTTTGGCTATTCTGGAGAAAAACAGCCAAAGGCATCCGGAGACGCTAAGGAAGGTGGCGTCCTTAGAGGCTGAGGTTGCCAAATGGAAGGTCACTGCTCGGACTGTTTGGAAAATGGAGCGCCCCAAGGTGGTCAATGCCATTGTCGCCTTTGCTAAGGTGATTAGGTCCAACCATCAACTGTCGTCCAAGGTTGGCAGTGCTCTTACCAAGCTATTATGCACTCGACTGGATGGTGACGTGCTGGCTGGGAGTTGTAAGGACTTGATGAGGGAGAAGAAGGACTTGGATGGCAAGGTGGAGAGCACTGTTGTTGAGAAGAATGAGCTTGCCAAGGTGGTTGCTGACCTTGAGGCCCAGTTGAAGGAGTCAAAATCCAGGCTAGAAGAGTCTGAGCTTAGGGAGTCAAAGGAGAGGGAGACCAGCAAGGAGTTTGCAGAGGAGCTGTTGGTGTACAAGAGAGAGGTTGTGGAGCAGCATGATAAGGTTTTTATAAGGCCATCAGGTAGACTAGGTTCTTCGCCAAGGATCTTGACTTGGATCTTTTTGACCCTTTCAAGGATGCGAAGGACAATGATATGCTTGAAGAAGAGAAAATAGTTGTCACAGAGGAGGATACTAGCGAGGAGCAGGGCAATAAGGCCAATGTTTAGGCCGCTTTTTCTTTGTTTTTCTTCTTTACTGGACTTTGGCCGTAGCAACTTTATAATTCTGACAATTATTCTTCTTCAATACATATGCTTTGCCTCGTTGACAAAATTTGATCTATTGTATGTCTTGTATGTTTCCTTTTGTTTATGCAATGCTCTGTTGCTTGTGATAGCAAGGATAGGCCTCCTTGATGATAATGAGATCTTTGGCTGCATAGGAAGCAAGGCATTGATGGCTTTGTATGAAATAGAAAGCTAGATGATGCTTCCTTCCACTTTGTGGAGCTTCTCCCCTGATGCTTCTGAGGAGGTAGTATGACTTTTACCTAGTTGAAGGCAGTTGCGGACGTAGGAATTTAATTGAGAGGGGGTGACAAAAAAAAAACTATATCATAAATAAAAGTACTCTGAAGACAATACAAATCTAACATAAATTTTTTTATGAACCCCAAAGATAAGATGAGATGAGATGATTATGGGTTGGCCTTCATTCGACCCACACATTTACAATACCACACATTTTTTATTATCAAATTATTTTTTAATTTTAATTTTTAATATATATATAGATAATAAAATTTATATTAATAAAATTTGAGGGGGGCAGTGGCCCACCCTAGCCCCCTTGGGTCCGCCTATGGTTGAAGGTCTTGCTTACTAGTTTGGTCATATCTTTTTTTGCCCTGTGGAACCTGGACCTTTAACTTGTTGTAGTGTCAAAGAAGTGGGCTGACCAAGGGTGTGCCTTGGGTTTTGTAGAAGAGATGCTTACCAAGGGTGGACCTTGGTTTTTTCTATTCCTGCAAAGGTAAAACTTAGGAATAGAAAAGTTTATCAAGGGTAGACCTTGCATACCTTGATTTCAGCGAAGGCGAAACATGGCAAAGGAGGAGCTGACGACGGGCAAACCTTGGGTTTACGAAGCTTTGGACCAGGGATGCATTCGTCTTGGATTTTGTTGAGGCTCACCAAGGGTGGACCTTGGGTTTGACAAGCCGTTTGAGAAGCAAGACTCACCAAGGGCAGACCTTGGGTTTTATGAGCCTTTGGAGAATTGAGACTCACCAAGGGTGGACGTTGGATTTAATGAGCCTTTCGAGAATCTAAACTCACCAAGGATGGACCTTGAGTTTTATGAGCCTTTGGAGAATCGACCAGGCATATGTCCGTGTTGGGTTTGGTTGGGGCTTACAAAGGGCGGACCTTGGGTTTGACAAGCCTTTAGAGAAGTGAGACTCACCAAGGGAGGACCTTTGATTTTATGAGCCTCTAGAGAATCAAGACTCACCAAGGGAGGACCATGGGTTTTATGAGCCTTTGGAGATCGACCGGGAACTCACCTGTTTTGGGTTTTGGTGAGGGTCACCAAGGGCAGATCTTGGGTTTGTTGAGCCTTTTGAGATCGAGACTCATCAAGGGTGGATCTTGGGTTTGTCGAGCCTTTTGAGATCGAGACTTATCAAGGGTGGATCTTGGGTTTGTCGAGCCTTTGGAGATCGAGACTCACCAAGGGCGGACCTTGGGTTTGATGAGCCTATTGAGAATTAAGACTAACCAAGGGCAGACCTTGGGTTGTGTGAGCCTTCATTGTTGCAATTGTTGAAGTGATAAGTAGGCTTGGAAAATAAAATTTAAGGTGGATCATGTGTGATAGAATTATGCTTTGTGAGTTCTTGGACCTTTGTGAATGAATCGCATTATTTCATTCATGTGTGATTTCACCCTTGTGCTAGATTACTCTAGGTTTTGTCTTATCTCTCTTGTCATTCTTTTTTGCACATGCATTGATTGAGATGATTTATGCCTTCTTTCTTTTAGCCACTAGCCTTAACCTACCTTGCATTGATATCCATTGTCACCCTTTTTGAGCCTTTGACCTTTTCTTTCTTGTGTATCTCATTACAAGTCAAAAAGTGAAAAACCAAGTTATCCTAACTTTAGAGAGAAAAAGGTTCTTGGAATTGTTTTGGGAGTGGGTTTCAAACAAGTGTAGGGGATTTTTATTTTGTTTTGATTTGGAAGAAAAGAAAAAGAAAAGAAAAGAAAGAGTATAAAAAGAAAAATTTCAAATAAATAAAAAATAAAAATAATAATGAAAAAAAAGAAAAAAAGAAAAAGAAGTACAAGAAAAAAAATTGCAATAAAAGTGTGTTGTAGTTCATTTTCATCCTTGTAAGTTCTTTTTATTTTAATTTTGTTGTTTTTCACCTTGTTTCTTTATTTCTACTCCTCTTTTTACTTGTTGGTTTACTCCTAATTTCCCCTCTTTTCTCATAGTTTTAGCCTAAATATCTTTCTCTTATCCACCCTTACCTAAACCATACATTACAAACCAATAAAGCCCTTTTGATCTTTTGATGCATATATATTTCAAGTTGAGTGAATTAGAGTCTTGTCAATATTTGGAAGTTTTAGTTACATCTGGTGTTTGAGTGTAAACACAAACTCATACACATTTGATGAGGTTGAGTGTTGTTCTTTGAGAGATTTCCATCACCTTGGTACATTCTTAATTTTAACTTGACTACTTTTTCACTTTGCACTTTGTGATCAAAGTGTTCATGGATTGCTTGTTACCTTGATATCATTCTTCTATTTTCTATCTTTCTCACTTTTGTGCATTATTAGGATCCATTGAAAAATGTGTGTGCCTTGTTCATACCTTTTTATTTTTAGTTTGTGGTTTATTCTAGTTTAATTGTTTTTTCTCTTAGTCTTTCTTTTAGTTTTTCCCAAGAGTGCAAAAGATAAAGTGTGAGGGAATTTGATTGAGCGTTTTTAGTATAATATTTTTCTATTCTTCTTAGCTTATTTGACTTCTATTGGATTCTTATTTTCTCACTTTAACTAAGTTTTGGTCTTAGGCAAATTATTGGGCTTAATTGATAATTGTTGCTTATTTTCAAATTTTGTGCTTACTTAACCTATCTTCCTTGTGCAGGACCTAGAGGATTCTACAAAACTCCAAATGTATTGTATGAGTAGTCCCTGGAAAGTTAAGGAAAAGCGCTACAATTTTGTCTGAGATAAGCGTGGGCCAATTCTGCCGTTTTGAGGGTCAAATTAGGCTTGGAAGTCAAAACCTCTGCACTTGAGTTTTAGGTTGTGAGTTTGGATTTTGATTGATGTAATTAACATAATTAGTTAGTTTATATGGGCCTAATCAAAGACCATGCCTTAATTTTGTTCAATAATTATATATTAGTGTAGCTATGAGTTATTTGAGGACACATAGACATAGATACAAAAACAGAATTTCTAGCTTCTTGTGCAAGTTTTCAGAATTAAAATCGTTTCTCTATTTTTCTCTCAAGTGTTCTTCATTGTTCTTTATTTTTCTTCTTATTTTCATCTTTGTTCTTCTATTTATCTCACACAAATTTTGTGGCTTTTCAACTGATGATGATCATGGAAGGCTAACCAATCAATCAATCCAAGGATCTAGTCCAAACAAGGAGAATTTGAGTTCTGGTTTGGTATTCTAATTTCTGTGTGAATGTTTATCTTCTTCATGATTATGAATATGTTTAGAATTGAAAACAATTATTGTTTGTGTTTCTGTAATTTTTGTTCACTCTTTATAAACTATTTGATAAACACCATTACTGTTTATAAGTGGATTAATTCAAGAACCAAATTGGATTGTATCTCTGAGTCGACCTAGGTTAATCCTGTGCTACAGAATTATCTTAGTTTTATTTATTTTGTAGCGATTCGACAGTCGTTATCAGGTAGCGCCCCTTGAATCAAGAAATTCTTGTAAGGGGTCATCCAGTTTGGTTCCTGCTCTTCTCCTGCCATGACTTCTTTGGTGTCCATGGTGGGAGTTTGGAGTGTTTCCTGGATTATAGTCTTGAGATCCCCGGTCTTTTTGGTGTTGGTCAGCTTGGAGAACAGGTCTGCTCTAGGGTTGCGCTTCCTGGGTATGTGATACATTTGAAACACTCAAAGTTATCAATGAGCATTTTTGCAGTGTGATAGTACCAGAGGAGTATCGTCTCCTTAGTTTGATATTTGTTGGCCACTTGTCCTTGGACAAGCTACAAGTCAGTGTAGCATCTTAGCTTTTTGGCTTCGACTTCTTTTGCTAGCTTCAGGCCTTCTATGAGTGCCTCGTACTCAACTTGATTATTTGAGGTTTTGAAGTTGAGCTTGAGAGCTTGCTCTAAAGTGACGTTGTCAGGCCCTTCAAGGATTATGCCTGCTCAACTTCCTTTCACGTTTGATGCTCCATCCACGTAGAGGTTCCACTAGTATGGGGTGGTTTGGTTACTGCCAGTGAACTCTGCTACAAAATCTTCTATGAACTGTCTTTTCATGGGGTCACGAGGTTCATACTGGAGGTTAAACTCTGACAGTTCTACGGACCATGCCACCATACTCCTTGCCAGTTCAGGCTTTCGCAACACCTGTTTGATTTTGACTACCACTTGGTGATTTTGAAAGTACAGTCGGAGGCATCAGGCTGAGGTGATAAGTGTTAGTGTTATCTTCTCTATCATCTGATACTGTTTCTCAGGATCATGGAGGATGCAATTGGTGAAGTAGATAGAAAGTTGATATTTCCCTTCCTCTTGAACGAGGGCTGAGCTATCGGCTTTGTCAGCTACCGAAAGATAAAGGAGTAGTGGTGCTCCTGGTCTAGGTCTACTCAAGATAGGCAGCGTGGCAATAGTTTTCTTGAAGGCCAAGAAAACTTGCTCGCAAGCTTCGTCCCATAGGAAGGGTTCAATTATCCTAAGCAGCTTGTAGAATGGCTTCATATTTTCGGCGAGCTTTGGGAGGAACCTAGACAAAGATGCTAGTCTGTCGTTCTGCTTTTGGACCTTTGCGACATTGGTAGGGTTGTGCATCTCTAGTATAGTTATGCACTTGTCGGGATTGGCTTCTATTCTCCAGTGAGTGATCATGAAACCTAGGAACTTGAGATTTGACGCATGTATTTATGCATCGCTAGTATATATATCACAACTCTTACAATTTGATTTACTATTTGATCCAACTATAAAAAATAATAATCAATGTCTTTGAAGTAATGATTAAAGAATAACAAAAGAAATTTTCTATGAAATATGTAAAATTATATTATTTATAATTTTTTTTATAATTTTTACAATAAGTATTTTTTTAAAAATTTCTTAATTAATATACTTGTCAACAAGACCCTAAAAAAATTCATTAAATTAGTGACTTATGAATAAGGTTGTCAAAATCGAGAGTCTACGTAAACTCGTGGAAGCTCCGTAGACTCGAATCATAGAATCGTAAAAATAGTAAATGATCATTATTTCTTTTGATGAAAGGGCACTTTGATTATTACACCAACCTATTGTGTTTTGTAGCTACGAGAAGGAGCAAGGGAAGGGAAGGAGCAGTCTTGAAAAGTTTAAAACAATTACTATTAACCAACATAGTCATAGATTCATGGTGAGGACACATGACTGCTAAAAAAAGAATAAATGACAGTAGCTACGGGATCGAGAAGTACGAACACGAATTGACCGACGACGACGGAGGCACGGAGTGACGATGACGAACAAGCGACGACAACGACGACGTGCGATTCTACTTCGAAAATGAGTTTACGTGCAATTTAACTCGCATAAGCTTAGTAGAATCGTAAAATCGGACGATTCTACGATTTAAAGCAAGAGTTCGATAACCATGCTTATGAAACAAATATCAATGACAATGGAGAGCCATGTGCCATGCAAGTTTGTAGCTGACCTTTTTATATTTGTGCCATCTTTCTTCAAATTATGTACCTAGATACCCTCCTTTTCAAACTAAATACATGAACACCCCCCATTTTTTTTCCAATACAAGTTCGGGTCCCCTCCCAAGTCCTACCAAATTCAGTTCTTCTTTGCGGATAAAATTTATGCACAGATGTTGAATATTTGGTTTTCCCTTATTTTAATTTTTATTTGTTATTTAAAAATTATTAAAAATTATTTTTAATTAGGAAAATTGTTTTTACCCCTACTTTTTTCATTAACTGATTTTGGTCTTATACATTTTAAAACATTTGTTTTGGTTTTTTAATTATGAAATTTGACTTAGTAAAGTAATTAAAATTCTAGTTTTAATGTTGTTTGTGGGGTGACTTTGCATGTTTTTTTAATATTTCTAATGTTTTATGGTTCAAAAATTAGTTAAGTTCAACATTCTTCATGTAAATGAATTTAATGGTATAAGTTTCACATCTTGAATCTATTTAAAAAGATTTAAAAAATGTGTTTCGAAATGCAAAAAATCATGTTTTGTATTTTAATAGTTTCGTTATTTTTTTTCATTCGTCTACTTATGAATATGAGATTATTTTGTATAAACAATACATCATTCACATTGTTTTCATGTTGGTGAATGCAATGATACAACTATCAATTTTGAATTGGTTTAGAAAGGCTTGAAAATCGTGTCCAAAAATTTTAAAAATTAGTTTTACTCTTTGTAAATTCCTTTTAGATTTAGCAATGAATGATTTTATTGTTCACCAATAAAAAGAAAATCAAACCTCAAATTCATAAAACGAACATAGAGACTATTTTAAAAAATACTATTAGGAAAAATAATTAAATACTATTTTAAAATTGCAAGTAAATCTTTATCTTTTAAAATATTAACAAATAATATAACCAAATAATATAACATTAATATTTGTAGCCAAATTAAAATTTATAATTTAATTATCTTTTGATAAAATACTTTACATTTTATAATATAATTAGCTAATTATGAGTTAATATATCATCTTTAATGATAAAGTTAATGTAAACCAAAATTATTAATAATATTAAAAAGATATTGCGATTGAACTTAAATGACAAACCATAAAATAAAAGTTAAAAAAAAGCATGCAATACAACAATAAAAGCATAAAATACAAGAGAATTTATTATGGTTGACTTTAAGCTCCTCTTGGTCTTGGTCTGTTAGGACATTTGTTTTTGGAATGGTCAATAGTTCGACATATACTTTTCTCTCATGTCAATCTTGGTATGTATGCGACTTAATTTTGTACAACCATGAGGATCTCTTCGCTTCTCTGGATCATGACAACATTCATCTCCAGGATTTTCTTGCCACATTGATTCATCATCCCGAATGAATAGTTTTACACATTGAAAATATTTTGCAACATGTATAAAGGAGAAACATATGACTATGTTCTATGTTAACATGTGCACAAGCAACAATCACATGGTGTCAAGCATGTGAAATGCATGAAACTTTCCACAGTCGCACTTTTGTGTTTCTAAGTAGACACTAAATCTCCCTAGAGGTCAGCCAAATTCGTGTGGGATTATTGTTTTGGTCACAGTGAAAGTTTGATAATGAAAATCATAGGGTTCAACATGATAAGTGGTAGATTTTGCCACGACATCACTGAGAAACTTGTTGACAAGTTCCCTAAATTCTTTGCCAAGTGTTATCGTCGCATGTGCTTTTATCCCCCTCTTTGCGAAAAGTATACCAAGTTTCTTGCATATTTCTTTGACGATTTTCGTTATTGGTAAATATTGTGTACCCTTCATTACTGAATTGATAGACTCGGCAAGGTTAGTTGTCATGTGTCCCCATCGTCAACCTTCATCAAATGTTTGAGCCCATTTTTGCTTTGGGATACGTTAAATCCAATCTGCAGCCTTCATATTATTTGACTTGAGATCATTATAATGGCGATTGAACATCGTCTCTGTAAATGCGTATGTTAAGGATAGTGTAACAACTGTTAGCATTGTTGCATATATGATACAAAAAATGTAATTGGCATGAATGTGTTACTTACCCATTTTGACAACTTGTTTGTGCATTTCAGTATTCTTATACTTTCATATAATTTTTTTCCAATGTGTTGAATGCAATAGACATGAACTGTTTGTTGTCCCCCCACTCATGTCCTACCGATTGTAGGCACTCTTGATTGCTTTGTGCATGTTTGAAAAACGAAGTCCCATTTGGGGTGTGATGTGCGTTCCTAGATTTTTGAGGAAGAAGAATCAAGTATCTAGTATCTCACCCTCGACAATGGCAAAGGCAATTAGAAAGATGTTATTGTTCTTGTGATGGACTCTTGATCTGAATCAAGTCCTGTTTGCCCCGATCTTCCTTGCAATGGAATCAATTCTTCAATTGAAAGAAAAATAGAGTATGAAATGCTCTGTTTTCAAGAAAGCTTTTTAGGTTTGTGTTTTAAGAAATGGATCAGTGGAAAAGGATTAGAAACGGATTTGGATTGACACCATGGAATAGGAATTCCAATAAGTCTTGCAA